>JABSTT010000015.1:0-40001 GCA_013339685.2 Hyalomma asiaticum
TACCTTTGCCCTGTGTTCATCGTATCTCTGTGATTATATGGGACGTCTTGAGAAAATATGTGCTAAGATCTTATATACACAGAACACCGGATATTTGCGTGGTTCTTGCGGAATTCCTTCTTTCACGGCAGCGCGCACTGTAATATGGTAGGAGTGAAATCGAATAGTATGACAAGATCGTCTAACTTTATAACCTGAAAAGCCACGCGTTCAAGCCTAATTGAAAATGGAGTTTACTTATACTGGAAGTTCGCCCCCAGGATAACTGCTAAAGCGCGATGCTGCTAATTTGCTGCGAGCGAGGAATGCTGCGAGCGAGGATAGGCAAGTGTTATCAAGCGGCAATTTTTATTGTTTCTTGGCTACGACTGATCACGCTTCCTAAAATAGCCGCTTTACAACGGCACTTGTTCACTAGAGAGTTTTAGTGTAGAGCGCGCAACGGCGTTGCGCACCCATCGTGCTAGGGGGAGGGCGACTGCGCATGCGCTAAGCGTACGAGAGATGCGTGCGTTTAGGCGCGCGAGAGATGGGGACGCTAGCCCTCCGCGCTTGCGTTGCGCGCGCAACAGCCGTCGGGTACGCTGCGACTGCCGCTCTCGCGCGATCTCGAGCTGTCGAGAAGTAAACAAACAAGACAAAATGGCTTCGAGCGTCAACGGCATGGCTAGAGTGTACTAGAATATAGCATGGCTGCTGCAAAAATAAAAAAGCCGCGTCCATTTCAGCGTTGCGCTGGACCTCGAGCTTCTTACATACGTAAGGAGTTTGAACCCTTTCGGGGACCCGGTACAGTGGACAGTAATCGCTTCGCGGTTGCAGGACATTGCCGGGTTGCCGTTTAACGCTCGAAAAGTGCGCAGTCGAACAGAGCTACTCATATCATAATACGCGGCAAAGGACGTGGTGAACCTCAGAAAGTAAGTTTGGTTCCTGACCATTCTACAGAGCAATGCGTCCGATTTTGCATGCGATCCGACGTCCGGCGATGCGATCCGGCAGTCGTACCGGGTGTACAGGGGCTGTTTTGACAGCACCGGTTCCCTGTTCGGGTCTTCCGGCGCGCGTCAAACCGCGCAGATTTTCTCGTTGCCGGATAGAAAGGTGGGACGGCAGCATTCAATGGCGGCGCGGGAGACGCGCGATGTCGTGCTGCTGGCCGCCCACTGGTTCACTGCTCCGCTTCGATCGCCCTGTCGAGGTTACCGAGGCTTTTGCCGGTATCGCCGGAATCTCGTGGAAAATATTGATTATGGCTTGTTTCTGGCTCGAAATAAATGCTTATCAGGTAGTGTCATGCCTCATCATCATCATCATCATCATCATCATCAGCCTGTTTAGGTCCACTGCAGGACGAAGGCCTCTCCCAACGATTTCCACTCCACCCTATCCTGAGCGAGTTGGTTCCACTTTATGCCCGCAAACTTTTTAATTTCATCCCTCCATCTAACCTTTTGCCTGCCTCTGTTGCGTTTTCCTTCTCTTGGTATCCATTCCGTCGCTCTTACAGTCCATCTGTTATCTTTCCTCCTCATGACATCTCCTGCCCAGGTCCACTTCTTTCTTTTAATTGATATAATAATATCGGCTACTCCTGTCTGTTCTCTGATCCATTCCGCTCGTTTTTTTATCTCTTAGCGTTACCCCTATCATTTTTCTTTCCATTGCACATTGCGCGCTCCTTAGTTTCATCTCTAGTTTTTTCGTTATCCTCGACGTTTCTGCACCATACGCTAGTACTGGGAGAATGCAGTGATTAAATACTTTTCGCTTTAGTGAGAGCGGTAGGTTTCCAGTCATGATTTCGTAATTCCTTCCGAATGCGCTCCAGCCCATCCTTATTCTACGGAGAATTTCTTTTTCATGGTTAGGAGTTCCTGTTATTAACTGTCCCAGGTATACATATTCGCTTGCACATTGTAAGGGTTCATTGCACCAGTTCCCTGGAGAGGGCAGTGATGGCAGCAGAGGGCAGTAAAAGCAGCAGAGGGCAGTAATAATCATTGGACCCGGACAGGCCGCCACTGGAAACTAAACACTGGAACGTTCAATGCAAGATCCCTCTCCAGCGAAGCTAGATTAGCGGAACTACTCGAGGAACTAGAAGGAGTTAGTTGGGACGTCATTGGCCTTAGCGAACTAATGAGAGCAGGTGAAGCTTACATAGTCTTAAACAATGGACATGTCCTCTGCTATAGAGGATTACCCGAAAAGAGAGAATATGGCGTTGGGTTCCTACTTCACAAAGATGATTTGTGATGATTTGTGGGGTTTAACGTCCCAAAACCAGCTCTGATTATGAGAGACGCCGTAGTGGAGGGCTCCGGAAATTTTGACCACCTGGGGTTCTTTAACGTGCACTGACATCGCACAGCACACGGGCCTCAACATTTCGCCTCCATCGAAATGCAGCCGCGCGGCCGGGATTCGATCCCGCGACCCTCGGATCAGCAGCCGAGTACCATAGCCACTAGACCACCGTGGCGGGGCTACTTCACAAAGATACAGCGGGCAACGTAGATGAATTCTACAGCATTAACGAAAGGGTAGCATGCGTCGTAGTAAAACTAAATAAGCGGTATAAACTTAAGATAATCCAGGGATATGCGCCAACAACGAGCTACGATGACGAACAAGTGGGGCAGTTCTACGAGGATATCGAATTAGCAATAACGAAAGTACGCACACAATACACAGTAGTCATGGGGGATTTCAACGCCAAAGTAGGGACAAAACAAAGTGGATAGCAGGCGAATGGCAACTACGGCGTCGGCTGTAGGAATGACCGTGGGGATATGCTCGTATGATTTGCCGAAAGAAACCGACTCCGAATAATGAACACGTTTTTCAAGAAACACAAGAATAGGAAGTGGACGTGGAAAAGCCCTAACGGGGAAACAAAGAATGAAATCGACTTTATAATGTGCGAACAACCAGGCATAATTCAAGACACAGAAGTAGTGGGGAAGATAAAATGCAGCGATCACAGATTAGTAAGAGCAAAGATTGTACTTAACCTAAAGAAAACAAGAACTAAATTAGTTACTAGAAAAAAATGTAATCTAGAGGTAATCAGAACGAAGAACGAAGAATTTAAAGTCGCCCTAAGCAACAAGTTCGAGGCCTTAGGCGAAAATGGTGACGATGTAGAAGAAATAAACAAAACTCTAACGAAAACAATCCTTGAAACAGCGATAGAACTCGGGGGCAAAACAGCAAAGCAAACAACAAGTAAGTTATCCCAATCTACCAAGGACTTCATAAAAAAACGCCAACAAATGAAAGTAACTTCGCCAAAAGATCATATTGAATTCGCAGAACTATCAAAGTTGATCAGTAAAGCCAGGCAAAGAGATGTAAGAAACTTTAACACGAGAGAAATAGAGAAAGCAGTAGAAAACGGCACCAGCATTAAATCGGTCAAAAAAAACTGCACTTAGGACAAAACAAAATGCATCCGCTAAAAGATGAACAAGGTAACGTTATCAATAATTTCAACGAAATAGTAAAGGTAGCAGAAGATTTCTACTCTGAACTGTACAGTTCTCAGACAGACCATACAACCTTAAAAGAAATAGAATCAGAGGAAGACACTGAAATTCCATGTATAACCGCTGACGAAGTCAAAAAAGCTGCCAAAGGCATGTCCCGCGGTAAAGCAGCCGGTGAAGATGGTATAACAGCCGACTTGATCAAAGACGGAGGAGATATTTTACTTGAAAAACTTGCAACGCTCTTCACGAAATGCGTCAAGACATGTAGTGTACCGCGCAGTTGGAAAAATGCTAATATAATCCTTATCCACAAGAAAGGTGACATAAAGGAGTTAAAGAATTACAGACCAATTAGCCTACTCCCAGTAATATACAAGCTATTTACAAAAGTAATTTCTACGAGGATAAGAGAAACCCTCGACTTTAACCAACCGAGAGAACAAGCTGGTTTTAGGAAAGGTTACTCGACAATGGACCACAGCCACGCTATCAACCTAGTAATTGAGAAGTACGCCGAATATAACAAACCTCTTTATATGGCGTTTATCGACTACGAGAAAGCATTTGACTCCATAGAAATACAAGCAGTTCTAGAAGCTCTACGACGACGAGGGGTACCTGGCGTATACGTGAAAACCATAAACAACATATACAAAGATTGCACAGCCACACTACTCCTACATGAGAAAAGCAGAGAAATCCCGATCGGGAGAGGTGTGAGACAGGGAGATACGATATCCCCGATGCTATTCACTGCATGTATAGAGAAAATCTTTAAACGTCTAGACTGGGAAGACAAGGGAATTCGAATAGATGGAGAATATCTCAGCAATTTAAGATTTTCAGACGACATTGTACTCTTTAGCAATGATGGAGACGAACTACAAAACATGATTGATGACCTAAACAAGGAAAGTATTAAAATTGGGTTAAAAATGAATAGGCAAAAGACCAAAGTTATGCTCAATAACCTAGCTAAGGAACAGGAATTTAAAATCGACAGTGTCATGCCTAATGTGAATCAATCTGCAAAGTAATGCCCGTTTCCAAACTAGCGGAGAGATCGAAAGCAACCGCCGCTGGAAAGGTAAACAAACATCTCGGCAAGGGCCACCTCACCGAAGCGGCTTGTTTCTTTTCTGCCATAGCGCTTCATTCACAATGATGTTTCGAGAAAACTAATCGCATGTGTTAACGCACGACATATGAGGGCAAATGTTAATCGTACAGTTAAAAATGAGCACGTTGTGACGAGCTCGCGGTTTGACAGCGAACAACGACTACTCCGAGGGTCGGCAGCTAGGCCTACCCTCGTAGTCGTCACTGACAGTGGGCTGTTTCTGACGGTGGGCTGTATCGGCAGGGCTGTTTCACCCAAGCGGCTCGCTTCGGTGAAACAGCCCCTGCCGAGGCCTAGCTGCCGACTACGCCGAGGGTCGGCAGCTAGGCCTACCCTCGTAGTCGTCACTGACGGTGGGCTGTTGTGATGTGCTAGTCGCTCGCGAAGGCGTCGGCAGTGTTTTTGTGTGTTGTATGACCAAGCCAGGCTGTACAAAAATGTTTATTTTGCATTTACTGTCGAGGATACGATGTCTTACGAGCGTGTATGCAAATGCGCTTCGCGAGGACGGAGCTTACGCGCTGATCGCTCGTCCCGCCGAGGCGACCGAGGCATTTGCCAGTGTCGATGGAATCGCGTCGAAAATATTGCTTATGATTTGTTTGTGACACGAAATTAATTCTCATTGAGTAATGTTACGCCTAAAGTGAGCCAATCTGCAAAGCAGCGCCATTTCCAAAGCACTCGAGAGATCATAAGCAGACGAGGTGCAAAGGTAAACAAATATCGGCAGGGGCTGTTTCATCGAAGCGGCTCGCTTCGTTTTTACGATTGCGCTTCGCATATATTTCGAGAAAACTAATCGCATGCGTTGACACACGACGTATAAGTACAAATGTTAATTGCATTAGCAAAGATGAGCGCTTCGTGGCGAGCTCGTCACGACTATCGGCTGTCATCTACTATCGGCTACTGCAGTTAATTTCTTCGCCTATAGATGGCGCAGAGCAGCACTCATATTCAAAGCTGTTTACGCCGCAGCGCAGTCCACGTTTCGGTTGTTGCGTACGGTAAACTAACGCTGTCCGAGACAGCCTCAACCGTTACGTACCCAGCACGCCGCACGTTGTGTTGCTAAGGCGTTGCGCGCTCTAGACTAAAACTCTCTACTGTTGCGCGGCAGCGCAAGGGCAACAACTATGTCGCACGGAGGACCACGGAAAGTACCGACAACAGCACTTTTGGACCATTTAATTTCGGTTTCCTGAGAGAAATAAGCCGGATTTTATCGCGCTGCAGCAATTCTAAAAAGGCTCCATTTTACAAAAACTACAACGGATATCGATTTCCCGTATAAGTAACATGTCTCTTTTTATTAAGTTTGAGTGTCTTGCTGTTATTGTCTGAGCTTTAATCATTCTAGTATTGTTAATTACTGTTAACATTTTAACGCCCTTTACACGGTGTGTGCTGCCATGAAGGAAGACCAAAGATTTTGCTGATGGTTATCTGTGTCCAAAACATTTTTGGACACATTTTCGGAAGTGCCCTTTTAGCTATACGTAGACCACTATTCATCCCAAATTTTAATCATTGCTTTGCTTTCTGGTTTATGCAGATGGGACATGAAACGTCCGCATTGTGTGTGAAATGTTGAAATATCTTTCATTAGGGGTGTGCGAAGACCAAATTTTCCAAATACGACTCGAGTAAAAATATCAAATTTTATATATGGAATAAATATCGGATATCAAAGAAAAACGCCTAATCCATAATCACTTCGTACAAAAATTTACTTTGAGAAAGTGCATTATTAAGCTATCAGCATAAAATGCAATGTTATATAGATATCCGATATTCAAGAATATTACAAACATTCCAATATTCGCACACCCCTATTCTTGATGTGCAAGTACCTTTCTGTAATTATTTCGTACAAGTTTCACTTCTGCTCTAGAGCAGTGATCTTTTTAGACTGCTTAGCATGCAAATTTTGCTGAGTGATTGAAAACATTTAAATGCTTTTAAATTCTTTCCTGTAGTTATTTGAAACGGCGATAATATAATGGAAAAACATACATTTTCGACATTTCCTTCTCCTATCCCTTTGGCTCAGTGAACAGCGCGCCCCGGTTTTGCAGTACGTCAAATGTGCGATTCCTTGTTAGGATGCACTTATTCTAGTTTACTTTTAAGTTGGATTAGTAGTGAAATTATTCACACGAATTGATGTTTTCTGGAAGCCTTCGTCCGCATTTAGCATTTTGCAGAACGTGTGTTGTCCTGTGTTTGACTATTACTGCGTATCTTGCAGCTCATCTCTGTCGTGTGTTCTGCTTTCTTTTGCCCACTGCACCTAAAACTTGAATGCACTTGTTTTCACGTTTCCCGCGATCTGCCTCCTTGTGTTCTGTTTATCGGTCGCTTTCTGTGTCCTTTACTCCCTGTCTTTTTTGAACATCTGCTTGATCTGCAACCGCAGACTGGTGTGTGTTGTGAATAAACCAAATAACAACTCAATTACCCTTTGAATACCTTCTTGTGCTCTTTGAAGAAACCACTGGAACACAGAAGGGAAGTTCTGTCATGAATATTCCATTATGTAAAGATAGTGCTCATTCCTAACACAATACACGATGAGGACGCAGTAAAAGTTGCTACAGCAGCGAAAAAATACAAAATATAGTCCCGGCGTACCAAGCAAAAACTGTCCGGCACGGAGTACAAAAATTGATATATATACTCCCAATGTAACTCTTGAAAACTCTGCCAAGCACGGAGTATGCAAAAAAAAAATACTCCCGAAGAACCACGCAGGAACTCCGACAACAAGGAAGTATTACGATATAGAACATACTCCCGAAGTTCCGCCGAAAAACTCCGTCAGGCACGTAGTAAAAAATAAAAATATACACTCCCAAGGCAGCACGCAGGAATACCGTCAGGCACGGAGTAAAAAACTACAAATATATACTCCCAAGGCACCAAGCAGGAACTCCGTCAGGCACGGAATAAAAAATAAAAATATATACTCCCAAGGCACCACGCAGGAACTCCGACCGATGCGGAGTCAAAGTTTACTCCGACCCTACGTAGTAAAATTCACTCCCAATGGGGGGGGGGGGGGGGTCGCTAGAGGACCCATCATTTTCTCCCACGTGGGAGTAAATTTTTTTTCAGTGTACTATCCTTTATAAGCGATAGATATCTGTACATGGCGGCCTTAATTATTTCCGTTGTCAGTTATTCCTTCGTTTATTCTCGCTTTTTCGTGTTGTTTTTTTTTCAATATCAACATCATGATTTTAGGACAGCTGGCTGTAATGTTTCCTTCCTTCCCAGGTTTTCGTATTTAAATTAAAAGAACTGGAGGGATGCTTCAGCTGGAAGGGGGCAAATGAGAGGATGATACCGAACACTCAAAGCAGTTCAGATAATAAAGATGCGTTAAAGCATGTACCGAAAGGAGAATATTTGTCGAAGCTTATTTTCACTTATGCAATCATCACTCATTTTAACGAAAATTCTCAATTTAGTTTGCAAGGCTAGTGACTTCGCATTTTTTTTCTTCCTGCGATAAAGGCGGGGGTTTCATATCCACCACCAGGGCAACGTAGCACAGCAAAACATCTACACGCATTTTACTAGCCTGGTTGCAATACTCCCGCACCCATTCATTTATGCACTGACCTGCTTGCCTAATGCAACATATGTCGCAGGAGAACGGGATTTAACAGACGCCATCATCATCATCAGCCTGTCTGGACAGGCAATACATTGCCTTACAGCCACCATTTCTGAAACAATGCCTGAAACATCGCGCATAATTTGTGGTCCATGTGCATGACTTAAGTTTGACGTGGAAATGTATGTGTGTGTGCTTTTCTCAGGGACCCCTAATTATATATATGTATTGTAAACTACTGCAACAAACTAATCCCTGCGCAAATACATGCTTCATTCCTTTGTTTTTGTTTTTTTTTTTGATGTTCTGTTTTTTTACATTCGTAAATGTGTGGGTGTGTCACGTGTGCAAAAATTGTAAAATGACAATGAAACAAAGGCATTTCTTTTACTTTATTCTGGACAACACTTTTTCAATTATTCTGGTCAGTGACTCCTGCTGGGCAGCGGCGAGAGCACGTTCCTCGACTCTCTCTTTCCTCACCATCTCTCGCTCCTCAGGTCTTTCCCTTCTCTCCTTCTCTTGTTCCTCAGCTCGCAACCGCCTTTCCTCAGCCCACTCTTCTGCAAGCTGGGGCCTTGTGTCATCAAGCAAGGCAACCAGCCGCCCTTCGCTGACAGTCCGCTCTTTTTCCCAGGCCAGCCTTTCTTCTTCGTGTGACAGACGCCTCGACTCCAGGGCAAAGTCCTTTTCTTTCATAAGCAAGTCGTGCCGCATTCGCTTTTCAAGGAATGCATAGTTTACGTCCTTCTCATGACGCCTTTTGGCTGCGATGTAAGAGAGCGAGAGAGAATGCAGTATGTCATGTCAAAACTGGCTAGCACATGAAGTGCGGACACGAGAAACCTGCCTCACTTTAATTTTGGGCGCACATTGAAAAAACAGCGGTACATTAACGCTCCTTCTGGTGCAAATTACGGCCTGTTAATATGTAAAATTTACAAAACTTTATTCCAAGGCAATCGATATTACACTGCATATAGAAAACTTGATTTACTTATTTATAATGCGACCAGTCAAGTTCAGCTTTTGCATAAAAAGAACTAATTGCGAGTACGCAAACACTAATGCGATTTGTTGTTTATAGTACCCAGCCTCAGCAAAACAAATATACAATTCTGGCGTTGCCCTCTAAACGTGAGATGACAAACGGGTCGTCGAACATGGTTGATTGATTTGTGGGGTTTAACGTCCCAAAACCAGTTCTGATTATGAGAGACGCCGTAGTGGAGTGCTCCGGAAATTTCGACCACCTCGGGTTCTTTAACGTGCACTGACATCGCACAGCACACGGGCCTCAACATTTCGCCTCCATCGAAATGCAGCCGCCACGGCCGGGATTCGATCCCGCGACCTTCGGATCTGCAGCCGAGTGTCATAACCACTAGACCACCGTGGCGGGGCGTCGAACATGGTAGTATCCTCACTGAAATAATCTTCTGAACCACAACGAAGCACAACAATGTTAAATGAAGAGATATCGATGGCTAGGAAAGTTCGACTCGTGCAGCACTCCCATCATAATGCCATTTCTTGGAAAGTAGTCAGTAGAACTGCCAAAAACAAGTTGTGCACACAAATGTGCACATGGCACTTAGGTGAGCACTATGAGCTCACGCAGTTAATTGAAAATTACATACCACTAGGCGTATCACTTCGCACAGCAGGTAGGGACGTGGAAGGGGCCCCTTCAAAGTGGCCAGCCGCGGTCGTCGTAATTTCAGTTTGGCTAGGCGAAACAACTGTGCTGGTGCAGGGGGTCGAAGGCGGCTGTTCGTTAACATCCTGGATTGTGGTGCTATCCTCCTGATCTTCGTTTCTTCCACCCTCGCAATCTCCATTTGGTTGAACAATCTGTCTCGTAGAGCCTTCCAAATTGGTACCTGCATGACCAATGAAAAGTACCTGTTAAAATCATTTGTTTCAAAGTGATTCACACTGTGATAACATTCGCGTTGCATGCCGGATATATGGGAGACGAAAAATCATTCCTGTACAGCATAATGGCTACACAAGTAGTCGACAAGAATACTGTGAATGCACTCACAGGCGTCGTCAACAGTGTTTCGCGCGACGTAGAGCTCGGCAGCGGCATCCCTAGCAAGCGCCGCCGAATGTCGTGCTGCTGCCACAGTTGGGCCGTTGCGGGATTTTTCAGGTTGTTGGGCGCTCACCGCGTTGGCTTTTCGCGGAACCGGAATCTTAACTCCACTCTCCCCAGCGAGATCGAGTATTTCTTGTAAAAGTGCCTCGCGCTGGCCGTATTCCTCCTCCGTCCTAGACCTAAACACAGCCACCATGCAGGGAATTGTGTTACCTACTTTGAATACATTTTGTGCGCTTAGCGATTACCAGCACGATTAGATATCAATACTCACTTGCGGAGAGCCACACGGTCTTTTGCGATGGACCGTCCGAGCAGCAGGTACGTGCGCTGGCGCACGGTGCGACTTGTCAAATCCTGCATCTTCGCGGCTATGTTAGTCCACTCTTTCGGGTCCCGGAAAGGATTTGCATTACTCACATAAGAAAGCATCTCTAGGTCTATAGCAGGGTTGCATTGAACTCGATTAGCTGTGCCGCTGCTGGCGTGGTTTGAGGGAGATTTATGGGCCATTAGTCCGGGGAGCGAAGCCGCTGCGCGCGCAGAAGAAGCAACGCAGCCTTCGAAAACCGACATCCGCCCTGCCGGCGGCCGCACGCGATCCGACCCCTTGCGCATGCGCACTGCCACCCTCGCGCACCTCCCGCGGACGCCCAGCTCTTCTAAAGAAACCTGGCAAGAAACTGAAGCAAAACTAACCAATTCTATTTCTGTTGTTTTTGAAAGTTTTCCCAGCGAGTCATTTCAAAGGGTTCACCGTTTAGAGAACCATTCACCTACCAAGTGCCGCCCCATTATCTCCAAGTTTAGTAACTTCAAAACGAAAGAAAAAGTACTGTCATTGCGCAATCAATTAAAGGACAAGAACATCTCAGTCAGCGAAGATTTTTCTGTTGCAACACGGCAGGCCCGTAAAAAACTAATTGGCTTCGGAAAAGCTCAGCCCGGTTCACCGCCACTTAAGCTGCGTTACAACAAATTACTACTTAATAACAAATGTTACATGTATTTTCTAGAGTCCGACAAAGTTCTAGAGGTAAATAAGCGCATCAATCATGTCAGTAGCGCACGTGCTTCTTCAATGAACACGTCTACGTAGGGATGCGTGAGGGGGGGGTGGCCGCAAATCACACCCTCAGGTATCAGTTCTTTTTTCTAACGTTAGAAGCGTACTAAACAAACATAATTCTTTATCGTCAGCTATTGACACATGTAGCGCAAAGATAGTTGCCTTAACTGAAACGTGGCTCCACGCGCGTGTCCGTGATCGAGAAATATTTGATGACGCAAACCGCTTTGACATATACCGTTGTGATCGGACCATGCGCAGGGGAGGCGGCGTTCTTCTTGCCGTTTCTAAGGACATTCCTTCTTCGTGTATCCACATTAACACTGAACTAGAGCTAGTCTTGTCCATAGTAACCATCGGCTACCACAAGATCATATTAGGAATATGCTATCGCCCTCCCTCTTCATCTTCAACATTTGTCGATGAACTACACGACGCAATTAATATGGTCTGTACACGATTTTCCTCGCATCCTCTGTTTCTGCTCGGAGATTTTAACTTTCCTAGTATAATATGGAACGCAAACACACCTTACTCATTACCGTCTTCACCACAGCCAAGTGAATTTATTAAATTATGTTCAGTATTTTCTCTAACACAACTAGTAACGTTGCCAACCAGAGCATGCACTAGCAATGCCCTTCTCTCGATCTCTTCTTCTCGATCTCATATTAACAAATCGACCAGACTTTGCTAGCGCTATAACATATGTACCAGGTATTAGCGATCATTCATTACTATCATTTTCATTCAATGCGCCCTGTCCTAAAACAAACAAAAAAAGAAAACGATACGGGACTATAAAAGAGCAAACTTTGACATGATCAATAGTGAACTGGCAAATCTTTTAGATACATTTTTAAGCAGTTTTGATGCCCGTTCAGTGCAGTCAAATTGGGATATGTTTGCAGCTGAAGTAGATCGACTGACAAATAAGTATATTCCTTGCCGCATCATCACATCTAACGCGCGTGCGCCATGGCACAATGCTCACATCAAACGTTTATCCAACCGAAAGAAACGTTTTTATCGTGCCGCAAGAAGTTTACCAACTAACCACCCGCGCTGGAGTAAGCTGCATCGTCCATCTACATCTCTGCACTGAAATCCGCTAAAGATAACTTTCTTACTAACGTTTTGCCGTCTATGTTACAAACTAACGCAAAAAAATTTTGGCGAGTCATTAATCCCCTATCCGACAACAATATTTCCTTGCTTGATTCATCCGGTAACCAAATTAATGAAACCCATTGCGCTGCTGTTCTTAACGAACCTTTCATTAAAAACTTTTCCGTAGATAGCCGTAATGAAATACCTAGCACGCGTTCCCACGATTAATCACCCATGTCATCAGTGATCATTGAACCTCTTGGAGTTGTGCGACTCATTGAAGCACTTAAGAATGATTTTTCTCCCGGTTATGATGGTATTAACAGAAAATTTTTTGAAAAGTACTAGCGCTTACAGTTCCACTGTACTAACTAAAATTTTTCAACAGTCACTGGACACTTCTACTGTTCCTATTCAATGGAAAATCGGGAAAGTCGTTCCACTCCATAAATCCGGTAATAAAAACTGTTCAACCAATTATCGTCCTATTTCTCTGACTAGCATTTGTTGTAAACTGCTCGAACACATCATATTTACTAACCTTGTCAATTTTTTAGAATCAAATTCATTCTTCACGTCGGCACAACATGGCTTCCGCAAAACATATTCATGTGAAACACAGCTAATATCTTTCACTCATCACTTACACCAGATTCCTGATAAATCATCGCATGCCGACTGCATTCTTTTAGATTTTTCAAAAGCTTTCGACAAGGTTTGCCGTAGACTGCTACTTTACAAGCTTCATCAACTAAATCTTGACGGCAACCTATTAAAATGGATTGAATGTTTTCTCACTAACAGATCACAATTTGTTACAGCTAACGGTCACAATTCTTCTTTCCGCGAAGTCCATTCTGGCGTTCCGCAAGGCTCTGTCTTAGGCCCCCTGTTGTTTCTCATTTATATTAATGACCTTTCATCCGTTATATCATCTATCCTTCATCTATTTGCCGGCGACTGTGTTATTTTTCAAGAAATTACAAACGATAATGACGTTACTGTATTGCAGTCTGACCTTAACGCTATATCCATCTGGTGTGAAAATTGGCTAATGGACCTAAACACTAAAAAGTGCAAAATCATGCGTATATCCAGAACTTCCACTACCTCACCTCCTTACTATCTTAATAACATTCCTCTGGATTCTGTTAACTCTTACAAGTATCTTGGAGTTCACATCACCACTAATCTAAACTGGTCACCACATATTGAATACATTATTAATAACGCTAACCGCATGCTTGGCTATTTACGACGTAACTTTTCTAATGCTCCGTCCGGTTTAAAATTACAGCTTTATAAAGCAACTTAATGAGCAAACAGACAAAGAAGCCTAGGAAAGCATAGGGGAAGTTACTTGTGGTATTGTAATTGTGGAGAAAGTAGAAAGGAAAAAAAGTGGACGAAAAGACAGACCTGCCTTCGGTGGGACCCGAACCCACGACCTTCGGATGTCCCGTCCGATGCTCTACCAACTGAGCTACAAAGGCGGTCGTCCCCCTGTCCACTTTATTGTGTATTTATGTTCGTATTATACTGGGAGTGTTAGGCAGCGTCACTCGTGGCCCAGGCGCCGTGTGTAGAACACACTTTCTTGCCAGGAGGCGTCACGTAGAACGTGAACTTAGATGAGATGGCTGCTGCCCAATAAGCCCTCGCATGCTACCTAAGGCACCAAGTCTGCCGCAACGAGGCCCAAGCTATGAAATAACGAAAGGGAAGTGGTCAAGGGCTCGTTCTTTATTTGTTAGCAACAACTTAATGAGCAAACAGACAATGAAGCCTAGGAAAGCATAGGGGAAGTTACTTGTGGTATTGCAATTGTGGACAAAGTAGAAAGGAATTAAAGTGGACGAAAAGACAAACCTGCCTTCGGTGGGACCCGAACCCACGAAGAACGAGCCCTTGACCCCTTCCCTTTCGTTATTAGCTTTATAAAACAGTAATACGGTCCAAGCTAGAATATGCTGCAGCCGTGTAGGACCCCAGCTATGATAACCTAATAACTTCCCTTGAACTTGTCCAGAATAACTCCGTTCGTTTTATATTGTCTAATTATAACAGAACTGCGAGCATATCAGCTATGAAAACTTCCCTTGCGCTCCCTTCTTTAACATCTCGTAGACAAATTTCTCGTTTAACACTGTTTCACAAGATGTATCACCACTCCTTACTGCATGACCAATTACTTCGCCCACATCACATATCCCGCCGCATTGATCACCATCACAAAGTAGGTATCCCTTCATGCAACACAAAAACTTTCTTCAATTCATTTTACCTCGTACATCAAAGGAGTGGAACAGACTTCCCGGTGACATTGTCACTATAAATGATAATAACTTGTTCCGGGGTGTATTAGCCAGCATTGCATGATTGTATGATTAGGCTGTTTTATTGTATTAGCTAACATTGTATAATCATGTTTGGAGATGTATTGATACATATATGTATTAACTAACATTGTATTATACGAGTTTTAGTTGTAGGATCTAACTGTATTCACTGCTTTTTGTTCAATCTTGTTTAATTATTTTCTGCAACCCACCCCCTCTGTAATGCCATTTGGCCCTGAGGGTAAAATAAATAAATAAATATATAAAACACTCTTATGTCGCACAGGGGACCACGGAAAGTAACGACAACCGCGCTTTTTGACCATTCAATTTCGGTTTCCCGAGAAAAACAAGCCGGATTTCATCGCGCTGCAGCAATTCTAAAAAGGCGCCCTTTTACAAATACTACAACAGATATCGAATTCCCGTTATAAGTAACATGCATCTTTCCATTAGGTTTGAGTGTCTAAACCTTATTTTGAGCGCAACCACACGACACACCCACACACACACACACACCCACACACCCAGGCATCAACACACACACACACACCCAGGGTGTGTGTGTGTGGGTGTGTCGTGTGGTTGCGCTCAAAATAAGGTTTAGATATGTTCTACCAACTAGCCCAACAACAAGTTCTTTTTGAGTGTCTGAACTTTAATTACTCTAATCTTGTTAATTACCGTTAACATTTCAACGCCCTTTGCACGGTGTGTGCTGCCATGAACGAAGACCGCAAAAATTTTGCAGATGGTTATCTACGTTCAAAACGGGACACATTTTCTGAAAAACCCTTTATAGCTATACGTAGAACATTATTCTTCCCGAATTTTAATTATTCCTTTGCTTTCTGGTTTATGCAGATGGGACATGAAACGCCCGCATCGTGTGTGAAATGTTGAAAGACTTTTTAATCTTGATGTGCAAGTACCTTGCTCTTTTTACTTCGCACAAGTTTCACTGCTGCTCTAGAGCAGTGATATTTTTACACTGATGAGCGTGCAAATTTTGCTGAGTGTTTGAAAACCTTTAAATGCTTTTAAATTTTTTTCCTGTAGTTATTTGCAACGGCGATAATATAATGGAAAAATACACATTTTCGACATTTCCTTCTCCTATCACTTTGGCTCAGTGAACTATGCGCCCTGGCTTTTCAGTACGTCAAATGTGGGGTTTCTTGTTAGGAAGCACTCATTCTGGATTACTTCTAAGTTGGATTAGTAATGAAATTATTCACACGAATTGATGCTGTTCTGGAAACTTTCGTTCGCATTTCGCATTTAGCAGAACGTGCGTTGTCCTGTGTTTGACTGTTACTGAGGTTATTACTGAGCTCCTCTCTGTTGTATGTTCTGCTTTCTTTTGCCCACTACACCTAAAACTTGATTGCTCTTGTTTTGTCCTTTCCCGTTACCTGCCGTCTTGTGTTCTGTTTATCGGTCGCTTTCTGTGTCCTTGTTTACTCCCTGTATTTTTTGAACATCTGCATGCTTGATCTGCAGCCGCAGACTGGCTTTTGTTGTGAATAAACCAAATAACAACTCAATTGCCCTTTTAAGTACACTGTTGCGCTCTTTCAAGGAACCACTGGAACGCAGAAGGGAAGTACTGTGATGAACATTCCATTATGTAAAGATAATGCTGATGCCTAACACAATATACGATCAGGACGCAGTGAAAACAGCAGTGAAACAACAGTGGATCAGCAGAGAAAACATACAAAATATAGTGCCGGTGTACGAAGCATAACTCTGTCCGGCACGGAGTACAAAAATTTATATATATACTCCCAATGCGAGTCTTCAAAACTCCGCCGCCAAACACGGCGTATGCCAACAAAAATATACTCCCGACGAACCGAGCAGGAACTCCGACCACGAAAGAGTATTACGATGTAGAACATACTCCTAATGTTCCGCCGAAAAACTCCGTCAGGCACGGAGCAAAATATCAAAATATATACTCCCAAGGCACCACGCAGGAACTCCGTCAGGCACGGAGTAAAAAATAAAGATATATACTCCCAAGACACTACGCTGGAATTCCGTCAGGCACGGAGTAAAATAGAAAATATACACTCCCAAGGCACCACGCAGGAACTCCGACCGATGCGGAGTAATAGCTTACTCCGACCCTACGGAGTATAAATAACTCCCAATGGGAGGGTCGCTAGAGGACACGCCATTTACTCCCATCTGGGAGTAAATTTTTTTTTAGAGTGTACCACCGTGGCCGGTGTCAGAAGTGTTTAGTGCCGTGTATTGCAAAAAGCTCGCATATTAGTGTGCGCTCTTGCCTGTGCTACACAAACTTCAAATCCAAACTCGAAGAGAAGCTCAGGGGAAGATGGATGCTTGAATCTATGAACGAATCGCAAAGTACGATTTAGAACAGGGAATGTCGCAGGAGCCAACGTTTCGACAAGCGGACCTGTCTTCGTCAGGGCGGCAACTGCCTTCTCGAGCCTTCGTTTATGTACGCCTTTGCACACTCTCCCCGGTCCTCAGAAAGAGAGAACAAGAGCAGCACCTGCGAACAAAAAAAAAGAAGAAAAAAGGGGGGGGGATTGGGTGCAGGGGTATTTGGGTGACAGGTGTTAGCGTGACTAATAAAAATGGCAAGAGCAAAAGCTTCCAAAGAATCCACTCCTTGTGCATATCTTGCAAATGCATTGTATGCACAGTACTAGAAAGCAGGATGAAAAAAGGAACACAGGCTCGGAACACAAGTTGCTCCTATGTAATGTGTCCCCCCCTCCACCCCACACCACCTGCTCGGCACCAACAATGCATTTCACTGAAAGCTTGTGGCTAACAAAAGTAACTACACTGTTTGACGCCGTTGTTCTCCTCAAACTGGGTGGGGACTCCGCACCTGAAAGTAGACTTTCTGGGAGAAACATTGTTAGCTTCTGCATACCTCAACCTTTTGTTGTCTTTGTTAACCCTCTACCCTATCTACTGGACTCAAGGGCTCCCTTTGAAAGGTTTATGCCTGTAAGCTGGAGAGTATTGAACCTGTATATGGGATAGGATTCCCTGTATTTTCTGTCCCTCGGCGAGCGGAAGTTTCCTTGAGGTATGTAGTTTCAGTTCATCGAAATTATGACTGGTCATATTAAAATGCTGCTCCATTGCCTTCGGCAGGTTGTTCGCGGTGTCCGCGCAGTGCCCGTTTAATCTAACATTAATTGGTTGACCAGTTTCGCCGATGTACTGCAGAGTGAACATTCCTACCTGTAAATAACGTTTCAACAGCAAGTGAAACTTGATTTTACATGATGGACATAGTCACTTCCCGTGCTTTTAACTTTAAGATCATTTTGAATATGCTTGCAAGTCTTACATCTGGGACAGGGGCAAGTTATTACGCAGGCGGTGCGCTGAGGGTTTACTTTAGCATGTACTAACAGGTCCTTAAAGTTTCTATTACGGCTGTAGGTGACTCTTGGTATTTCCGGAAACGCTTTTCTAAGGCGATCGTTGCTTGTTAGTATTGGATAGTATTTCCGAAGAATACTATTTATGTTTGGAAGCGCATTGATGTATTTCGTTATGAATGCTAGCAGCTGGTTGGCCTGCGCTTTAGGGGCTCTTTTTTCTAGTGCTGGTGTCCTATCTAGTTTAAGCGCGTCACTTGTCAAAAATATGGTAGCTTTTTATCCTCTGTATTCGGCGCTCAACATGTACGCGCAGAGAAGCAACGTCTCTTGTCTTTGTCACTTGACTTCCTGAAAAAGTGCCATCCCTGAGGAATGAGGGTATGTTTAGCTTCAGCCCTTTTTTCTCAAGTAGGTCAGCAATGAGGAAGCCTTTGTCTGCCATTACTGAGTCATTTTCATCAAACTGTAACTGTAGGAACTTGCTCTGTATGACACTCTCCCTGTCTGACATGGACCCTGTGAAAAGTTCAGAGGCGTAGGTCAACACCCCATCAGGTGCAACTCCTACGAGTCTTAAAAGTATTTGAGGACTTGTACGTAGAATATGTGCTTGACTGAAGCGACAGAGATGATGGCATTTCACATTTGATTTCTGTCGCATCTAGAATAACACGCCTTGGTGCATATTGAGAGAATTCACGAGGCATGTTGCGATCAATTTCCTCCCTTGACTTCCACAATTGCACTCTGCCTAACATAGCCTAAAGAAACATTATCCAAGATCTGCAAATACTGGACACAGTTCACTGCGCAATGCAGAACCTGCAAGCCAAGTGTGCCTCGAAAAGCCCTAGACGTAACCTAACTAAAACTACAAACATCTCATTTTCAACGGTCAGTTTTCTTTTACGTCCTTTGGTACTATTTGTGGTACTGTCACCTTCAACATGAAGGACATTGCTGCCTTTATCACCTGGCTTTAGGAAGGCCATCAAATCAACAAAATCTTCATAACTTGGCAATCCGGTGTAGGACATTACGTCTTCATCACTGTTCTTTACTCTCTCTATGCTGAAACTGGAGGTTCTTCCTCCTTGTCAAGCTCACGGGCAAGATTCTCTCTATTTCGCTCTGTAAATCCTGGGCAACCTTTTTTGCCGCTTTCAGATCTTCAGTGAGTTAAACACACTGGCTTTCCAGATTTCGTATATCGCTTTTTTTTTTTTTGCTGTCCCACTGTTTCTTGAAGGCGTTGCAAATCTTGTGCAAGCAGGGAGTTCGCAACACTATGTTCTGCGGCTCCCCATTGTGCTGCATCCTCTTCATGCAACCTGTCTCTTGTACCTTCAACCGTAGGTGTTGCAGCAGTGCTGCTACAGTCTGAAACGTCATCAGGGTCACTTATGTCAGCTGGTTCTGGTGTCAACCCTTCAAGAAAAGCTTGCTTTGGCGACTTCCTACTGAGTGGTGATGCACGCTGCTTGGGAGGCTTGCGGGTTTTACTCACTTTACTGATCCTGAAAACAGATGGAACTGCAGTGTCTCTCAGAATACTGTGACCACTTGCCAAGCCAGGGTTGAAGTCGCATGGTTGGAAATGTTTTGAACGTACTTTTGTCAACTTCGTCACTTTGAAAATGGATTCTTCATCCCTCTTAATTGTAACAATCCATGTCTTGTACTGCACATTGTTCTTTGAGAACCGGTGAAATGATACCTACGAAAGACAGAAACGCAGGTAAACATGTGAGTTGCTCTAGATTGCTCTAGGCTTCCCCAGTACATAAAAAACAACTACTGTAGAAGCAGTCTAAAAGGGAAGCAAACGCGGGAAAAGTGCTTTTTGAAAGTGCTGGAGACTGTCCACTGATAATGTGCTGCTTAGAGCTCGCAAGGCCTGCTCTGTCTGCATCGAGATGCAAACCAAGCGCTAAAAATTTACTTTCTCGGATTCAAAGATAAGCACGTAAAAATGTATACGCAGGGTAAAGTTGCCACCAACAGCACTTAAAACGAGTGTCCTACTGCAGTAGCTTAGGGGCTACGATACAAAGCCCGGCCACGGCGGCCGCATTTAGATTGCACTAACTGCAAGAACACTCGTTTGCTCAGATTAATAAGGTGCACGTACCTCGCCAAGCAACAATGCGGCAGTTCGGAGTCCCCCGCCACGGGCTGCGCAATAATCACATCGTGGATTTGGCACGTAAAACAGCACAAATTATTGCTTGGCAAGAGTACGCCTGCAAGCACCGGTTAGTTGATAAGACGTTTCGCTACTAAACACGAGGTCGTCTGTTCCATCTTAAACGCATTTCGGTGGAAGCGAGATGTAAGAACATTCGTGTCATTAGATTTATGTGCACGGTAAGGAACCCATTGCGGTAATAACCACATGGTGTTGCTTTCGCAAGTTCGACACCACCAAACGTGGAAGCAGCGGTCGCATCAATCTATTGTGGAGAGCTTCATGGGGAGACGCCGCCTGTTTCACACTGTACCATGTATATATGCGAAAAAAAAGTTCAAGTTCAAGGGGCTATTAAATAGAGCTTGCTTGGGGTTACAAAACCTGGTAATAAATTGCATTGTACGGGATTAAAGTAACACGCTCGCACACAAAAACGCGACGTTGTCGCACCAACCGCACCCTTGCTGGGTAACAAAGCGCATATTAAAGAATGGTGCGCACAACCGCGTTTTCGCGCAAGCTGCACATGCTACGGCACATACTTACTAGGCAAAAAAAAAAGGAATGTTGCCTAATCATTGATAAAAGATAGGAGATTGATCTCGATGAACAGCTTTTGCTAAGCCAAAAGCTTCTCCGATTCGATCCGAACGTCAACGTAAGATTTACGTACCTTCTTTCCTTCACTGTCCGTCACTTCACGTTGATTGCATAACGGAACATAACAGTGTTGCGGCATCTTGACCACCCTGAATAAAATGAGGAACGATACGAGTTCCGCTGCCGCATTCCCGACGGAGCACGCAAAAACAAGTGTTCCGTGCGTGCGCGTGCGGTGTCGTCTGCTCCGCCTAACATAACCAAGATGGCGCCGGCGATTGCAACGGCGCCTACAAGATGCGGCTGTTGATTTCGCATAAAGTCTATTGCCCTTGATAGCCCCGCCACAGTGGTCTAGTGGCTATGGTACTCGGCTGCTGATCCGAGGGTCGCGGGATCGAATCCCGGCTGCGGCGGCTGCATTTCGATGGAGGCGAAATGTTGAGGCCCGTGTGCTGTGAGATGTCAGTGCACGTTAAAGAACCCCAGGTGGTCGAAATTTCCGGAGCCCTCCACTACGGCGTCTCTCATAATCAGAGCTGGTTTTGGGACGCTAAACACCACAAAACAACATTGCCCTTGATAACATTGTCAAAGGCAAGGCCATCCCTCTAAAGCAAATGCAGGCAACAGATACTCATGCTGAAGAACTTGCTACAGCTGTACCACAAAGGACACTTTTTGAATCCACCCCCCTCAGTGACATACTCCGGTCTGCTGTATGTTGGGGGGTCCCTCGTGAAACTCATTAGTGAGTTTGGTTGTGATGCATGTGTGGTGATGGCGACGACGACTAACAAAGGGGATCCTTTGTTCACTCTATTACTCTAACAGAACAAAAGTGGGCTCTATTACCCGAATCGCATGTTCATGGCACTTTTCGACAGCGTTATGGCTTTCTTTGAAGCGGCTGCGAAGCACCGTCCGCGAAAAAAGTGCTTGAAGTGCTGCAATTTCTCGTTGTACCCTACCTTGAACAATCGCCAATCTTGGTCTGTCCAGAGGATGTTGGCAATGGTCGCACAAGGCGCACAGGTAATGTGATTGCTGACAAATTTGTCAGACTACTTATAGTAAGATGGTAACGGAAACGATGAAAAACAAGTTGCTTATGTGCATAAGCCATCCAGAAAATATTTTAGGCTTTAATGTACATGATGTGAAGGTTGTTGGTACCAAAATGTACAAGAGTGCACTTTATTGATCAGGAAAAAAATAGCTTGTACCTGCAAAATTTTTATATTTGTTGCAGCCTCCCAGTATCTGTACCTTTCTTATAAATTGAAGTGCACGTACTGAGACATTCACTTTCCCTAAGTAACGACATGTGTATTCAATAATTGTGGGTGGGTATTGGCTTAACCTTCCCCTTTAATCTTTCCATCATCGTCTGCGACGAGCTTGAAACTTGAAGCAGAGGCTGTGAGCCGTTTCATCCACATCGTATGAGGCTATTGTGTTGACTACCGACACTGAAAATAAAGACTAGGCTTTAACATTTGAAATAACTTGCGTCCGACAGCCGTAGTTTAGTAGATGTCGCTCGTATGCTGCCTGCCGGGGCTCATCTGTGAACGCGCTTTGCGGAGGCGGAAGCTGGTAGTTACTGTATTGCTCCCTACGGGAGCAGAGTTGCGCATAGGTCCGCCATCTTGGACATCCATTCGCGTTAAGCAGGAAAGCCGCTCCTCTCGAATGTAGGAGACGGCGCGGCTCAGCTGTGGCGTGCGCTTTCTCGCTCGTTCATTCCGCATCGCTGCCCGAAAGACTTTCGCTTCCAAAAACGAAAAAGAAATGTGATTCGAACAAACAATCCATTTACCAATTTAGACATAAGTGGTGTTATAAACTGGTCGATGGCCCTCGCTATCGGCAGAAGCGTTTGTGCTTTGTAAATATCAAATGAAAACACTATTCTGTACAAAATGTATAAGCTGAAACAATCTCTCGTTTTACGTCGTACTTGACGCAAGGCTTTAAAATACAAAATAGGTACATTGAAAAACGATGAGCGCAGATAACACAAGTAAAAAAGTTACCTTCACGGAGGTAGATACGGCTTACAAAATTTTATGCTGCGTAGCAGCCTGTGCTAGATCTATACAAGGTGAATCCTTATGCATATTCAAACGCGCACGTTTTTGTTCTTCGCGGTGCGATTTTTGTCACCGGCTAGCCAGCTGTTACTAAGCGGGCATGAAGTCCTACATTTCCTGAACGTTCACGCCTTCTCTATCATAAAATATTACTAATGAGAGTTATAATTGCTCCATATAAACATATCTTGTGCGAGGCGTATGTAGGCATGTGCATTCTAAAACGTACTACAAAGCTGAAGTAAATATTGGGTCTCATCGAGCTGCTGACATAACCGCTGTGCCGAATTCGACGACCGACCACGACCTTTTAATCATTTTGCTTCGAGTGTCACTTTCTTTTTTTGGCACATGTTTGAGAAAAATGTTTCCAGCAAAGTTAAACCACACATCACGCTGTGAGAGCCAACGTTATTAGAGCACAGCTGAGCCAAATGAGCTCTGCCTGAGCGTCGAACCATGGCCTCCGCAATTGGCAGCTGCCGTCGCCGATTCCCGAGGCCACGGTCGAACATCGGACAGCGGTGGCGCAGCGGAAGGTAGCGGCCATGGTGGCGTGGCGGGCGTCAGCGCACAGGCTGCCGTGAAGTTCGTTTTCCCTCAAAAGGATGCATTTTGCGCACGTGAGCCCTCTTGGCGAATGGGGGCACGAGCGGCGTGTTCTGTCTAAAACCCCTCTATTTTTTAAAAGTAGCGCCATTCATTGTCCTTTTCACCATCGGGGTCTCCCCGGCGTTTGCTCCCCGCCAGCTGCTGTGCCCCAACCTCCGTTCCCCCATTGGCCGAGTCGAGTCACATGGAAGACGAGCACTCCTTTGGATTTCTTTCTCTATTTTTTCTTCCCACCGCGCTCCGGTCGCCATTTTCGGACCTGCGCGACGACGGTGCTGTGCTCGCGAACGGATTGATTGATTGCGTGTGTTATTGGGTTACAATGTTAAGAGGAACGTGTTAGGGAGGACAACTGTATTGCATGGCCGTGCTGCTGCACATTCACTTGTCGCAAGCCACAAGGTTATGGGACAAGTTCTTTATGTTTGTTTTTTTTGCATTCCGACAAACGCGACGTACGAGGAAGAGAAGTGTAAATCGACAGGATCGGGCGTACTGACTTCCCTGTCTGTTGACTGGACTGCTGTCTGTCTGTCCGTCCGTCCGTCCATCCGTCCGCGAGCTGCGGTGCTGCTTAGCTAGTACGTGAATTGGTCAATAGATGGCGCGGAGCTCTAGATGGTGCGTGCTTTAGTGTGATAGGAGAGCGCCAGATGGCGGTATTTTGTGTTCGAATCTGATTGGATGGAGGTGCATTGCTCTCGTTTAATCGGATATCGCTAGAGGCGCATCTCCGCTCGATTCTCATTGGATGTAACGATCGTTCAAGATCGTTCGATGCGCGACCGATGAACCTCCGGAGCTTCGCCCACTCATCATAATTCACTCCGTGGATATGCGTGGATTTTTTGTTTTGACGCGCTGCACTCGTCAAGCGGTAAGGGCGGCATATATTTGACTCGATAGCGGCATCACAGCCGTCACGGCCTGCATCGACCGGAGTGCCGATGAAGAGATATCAGTTTCGCGAAGGGCTATCACGATATAAACCCGTGGCCACGGCTGCCAAAGAGCGTGTAGCATTAAAGAGAGAAAGGTGAAAAATGTTTGTGCACAGTTGGAAAACAGACAGGCCCTAGATATAAGAAAGGATGCTTCTTGAACGTAGCGCTGCTGTCGATCGCAGGTGACGTGGCGGAAGTGTCGCGGAGACGCTGTTGCGTGGCCCGTAAACTTTTGTTGACTGTACATGCTGTAACTTGTAAATAAAGAAATGAGCCTGACACCCCCTTCCTCGACCTTTTTTCCCTACCATTCCAATTACCCGATTCACCCCTAGAAGTTCTTCACAGTATCGTCCTGACATAGAAATGCGAACACAAAGTGGCTGAATGTTCGTTCAGTTGTAGATGTCTGCCTCATATTTATAAAAAGCTGCAACTAAAACACTCTATACGAACATTATTTGGCCAATCCAGTAAGTCGTATGCTCGCATTTGTAAGAACGTCCGATAAAACAAGATCTTGCATTTCAGCCACTAGAAGAACGCCACGCCATTGCTCTATTGTGTTTATTTCACAGGTGCATTCATAGTAACAAATTTCACCGTTTCCCGCTTCATACTCCTCTGGGAACATCTCGACGCATTCACAACGCACGTAGTTTCATGCCAATTCATGGTCACACACCGGCATTTAGCTCATCACCACTACCTAGAGCCATTGTACATTGAACGGTCTTCCTGATCACATTGTATCCATTGCTAACCGTGAAACATTCCGTGATAACCTAATTTCGTTGCGCTTTAGCATTGTACAACGTTGTTGCACTTTACTGCATAGTTGAGGGGAACGCGCGCAGTGAAACCGAAACTGCGTTTTTTATCGCTCTAAATCAACTCACACGGTGCAACGGAACAATGCATATTGTTGATCGGAGGGTCAGGAGCCCGAATATGCACTTAGTACAAAATGTTCAGAAAACGTTTCACGACCCCTTTAAAGAACAGGTGGTGAAAATTTCCGGAGCCCTCCACTGTGGCTTTGGCCTCTGTTTCTTGCACTCCCTTTTCCCTGCCCCCACGGACGATGAGCTGTGCTCCTGACATGGACTACAGAAAATGGAGTCCTTACTTTAACCGAACCACAACCATCATCATGCGGGTTTAGTGCTTGTTTTGTGGTTTTGGGCTCTCCCTTTCCGGGCACACTTAGGGAGATCTTGGTCTAGCCATGTAAGCTGCAAATGTATACTTATTCTTTAAACCCACAAAACCCGTTTCCACAACTAACACATGAGCTTTTACCGAAAAGCCCTCGTTTGCACAGAATTATTCGTGAATACTGAGCTTTGTGCTGTATGCCTGACTGCAAAGCAAGATGTGCCGTTTGCGCTCAGTTGTTAACCTGGCATTTTATGTTGAAGCCACGAAATTCCCGACTACCGAGAGGTATATACAGCTTTGCTGTAAAACATTGTTGACATGCAACTTTAGGCAGAGGCCTCTGCCACAACTGGCAAGGTAGAAATCACTTAGAACTGGCACAATGCATGATGTAATACAGATTCCATTCAGCAAGCCTCACCGTTCCGCTTTGCAAAAGCTTACTTGATATATACAGAGAGGAGCTCAAGGAATTGGCCAATGCGAAGACCGATTTCATTCCGCAACTTCGTTGCCCCAAACATTTCAATGCAGTCAGTCACGCATGTCATTAGTCCATGACGGATATGCTGTAAGAATGCCTTAGGCTTGAAGTCATGGTTAGATTCTGTAAAACTAATCTTTTTGAGTTCTTTATCCTAATCAAACAGATCGTCAATATTTTTCAAATATTAACTCCTTCAACATATACTTATTGTTTTAGCCAACTGAGTGCAATCAGGCGTACGAGTCTTAGCCAAAAATGAATAATCCAGAGCAAGTTTCATCCCCTCCCCAACAGCCTTTTCAAAGGGACCGTCTACCGACCGCCCTTCATCGCTCTCCCGGTTTTTTTTTTTTTTTTGGCTCAATATAAAGCGTACCTTTCGAAGTGTCCCAGCGTGCAGTGGTTTCTCCAGAAACTGAATAGAAATTATTAAAACAAATTTTTTTGATCTACGAAGTCGCTCCTTTCCTAGTGTAGGCATACCAGCAACAATGGTTACCGCGCATGATGCGTCGTCGTCCCCCTGGAAACCCTTTCGGGCGCGGGAGGCTTCTTCTCAACAGGAACCGGATGCAAGGTCGACATTCCAGAGGTGACGAGGAGGAGGAGAGGCGAGGGAAAGTCGGCGCGCGGGGGTGCGCCTCGGACATGCAGCGCCGCATGCATGACAAGCCACGGCCGGTCTGGACGCGTGCGTTCGCTCTCTCTTTTACGGCCTGCGAAGCTGCCGCAAGTACAATGGATCTGTTTCTATACAGTGACGACAGCGCGTTCCGCGTGAGGGCGTCGCGAGCCAACCCTCCCTAAAACCCCTCCAAGAAAAGTAGCGCCAACCACTTCTCTACTCCTCCTACTTTCTCCGCCTCCCTCTACCGCCCGGCGTGGTCTCGATGGTGTCGCCGCCTATGTGGGACCTCCCACAGCAGACGACGGCTGAAGCGCTATCGGTGGAAATACGTGGAAAAGTTTGCTTAAACCCTGCGGAGCATTTCTTGGGTCCGGAATTTGCTTAGCCAGTCAGTAAATGGCGTTAATAATGTTTTGTTTAACTCACGCAGAAAAGAATAAAAAAGTACAATTATTTAAGACATAAAAGGTCCGCTCCTACAGGGTTTGTGTTAGTAAAGCACGGCGCATGCACGCGGTGTAAACAAGCGCGACTTAGCGCGTGTTTGCGAAGGTTCCAGTGCGTGAATTTATGTGAACGTGCTAATTCGTAGGTTCAATTACGCACATGCAGAATGCTTTTGCTCGGTTGGCGCGGAATATATTCCAGCCGTCTTGGCTGAACAAGCAAACAAGATCGCTTCTTCGCGCTGTTTGGATGATGCACGAGTGCTGGAGCCTGAGGTCATGAGCAAAGTTTTCACACGCAGATAGTATTCATAATAGGAAAGAACGTGCCGGCACATTGCACCGTATGGCAGCTGTTTTTTTTATATATAACAATAGAAGAGCTTGACACCTGATAGCAAAAGTATGATGGCAAAAACTGGACAGAGGTTCTGAATATATTCATCCCTACTCATACTTTCAATGGCACTGCTAACGCTTTTGTTGAAGCGTGAGAATGAGCCGTCTGCGACGCCGGAATATTTCAATAAGACAGATGGGTTTTTGTAATGAAACGTGCAAGTAGCCACTGCTAATCCCTCCGATTCCGACGACGCTTTCGGCAGCAGCCGGGAGATTCGATATGCAGGTCCGTGAACTCTGCGTTCAGAGTAGACGCTCCCCATATGACCACTGTTATACCAAAAAAATTTACTACGAGCGCTCCCTATTAGCGAGATCACTTCAAGATGTTAAAAGGTTAAGCACAACACACTAAATCAACACATTCTGGAGTAAGTACACTGACGCTAAACGGCTGCATTCGGTGCTAACTTCTGGTCGACCTGAACATACGCCCTTAATAAAGTTGCTTTTAAGTCGCAGGCTAGCGGAAGATGCGAGTACTGTCGAGGCGAAACAGCCATAAAACAAAGCGAGCCCATACTAAGAAGAGTCAACTTCAGCCTGTTAAAACTCCACGCACAGCATCGCCAGGCCAGCCGCACCTTCTGCGCAGCACTACCTATGAAGCAGAGAGAGTGCATCAGTTCAAGCGTACTAAAGAACCACGCACAACATGGGGTCATGAAGCGTACGTTGAGGTCATGAAACGTATGTTGGGGTCATTAAATGTGGGACTCGTTTTACAAAGCCCTGCGCTTTTTGCAACCTCCTCCAAGTACGTCCGATCTCGACGATACACGCTTTTCTTTGTACGTCGCGTTTGCCCGAATGCAAACAAGAAAGCCTCTCCTGTAACCTTGTCGCTTGCGGACAACCGAATGCGGAGCAGCACGGCCATACAACGCAGTTATCCTCTTATAGCACGTTCTTCCTATCAATGCAGCACTATAACACACATAATCTATCCGTTCACGAGCAGAGCACCGCCGTCGCGCAGGTCCGAAAATGGCCACCGGAGCGCGGTGGAAAGAAAAAATAGAGAAAAATATACAAAGGTGCTCTCGTCTTTTTTCACGTGACACGAATTGGCCAATGGGGGAGCGGAGGAGGTTGGATGCGCAGCCGGGGAGAGCGCGGAGGCGAGAACAATGAATGGCGTTACCTTTAAAATAGAGGGGCTTTAACCCCTCCAAAGCGCGTTGCTCTGCATGCGCTTCGTATGGTTCCTGGCCACTTTATCGTGCTAATTACTTCGGCATGTAGGCAGTGGTGAAAGCAGTGCAGGTGCGTGTGGGGACAGTCTGCCTTTCTCAGTACCTCATGCACTCTGCAAAAGAAGCACACTCAGCGCTAGTAGCAACAAGAATGAGTTGGTTGGTTGGTTGGTTGGTTGGTTGGTTGGTTGGTTGGTTGGTTGGTTGGTTGGTCATACTTGAGTATCTGGTATTTGGATGGAGGCGAAAATGCTTGGGGCTTGTGTGCTTAGATTTAGATGCACGCTAAAGATTCCCAGGTGGAAATTCCCGGAGTCTTCCACTACGGCGTCCTTCATAAACATAACACAGTTTTGGGTGATAGACGTCATGCTGATGCAGATGACACCGAGTGCGTCCTTCTGCTCAGTTTCTTCAATGAGACGGATTTGCTCAGCCTTGTGGCGAACCGCTCAATTGTGTGCTTGTCAAGATGTTTCCCGGAACCATCACATGTTCTGTTGCGATAACCATGAGATTACCGGCCTCATTGCAGCGGCTGAGCACATCGGCGTTGCTCGTAGCACTGCGCGTGTGCCGCTTTTATGTTAGAGGTAACAAAGTAGCTGACTGGGCTATGCGCAATCGTTCGTTTTGTACTTGATGAGGAAGATACATATACCGATCGTACAGAGGGGTCCACTGTTAAGGGGAACAGTGGAGCGCGTGTCGTCTGCTCGGCGCCACCGCCGGCCGGCTGCAGCAACTAGTTTCGCGCAGGAGCAGTGAGCGCTGTGGGCGGCGCTCGTTTGTCGTCTGCTACAGTTGCGGCCGCGCTTCGGATCGCCGCGAAGCGCGGCCGAAGTCGCAAAATCTTGACAATACTCGCTTTCCTTCGAGCTGGAAGGAAAATGACGGGGATGATCTATAATCAGATAAATGTGACCTGACACATCAGCCGGATTGCCGTCTTTCGTTCGCCTTCTCATCAGATAAAGAATTGCCCGCTTCGAGAAAGCTTTCTGCTGGGCGTCGATTGCTGCGATTCCACGATGGCTCGAGTGCCACACTATGAGAGGCAGCGTATTGTTGAACTGTGGCTGCCAAATTACTGTTAACGCGCTATTGCAAAATTAACGCACAGGCCACTTAAAACAGTGAAGTTGTTCAAGCGTACAAGTTCGACCGACGGATAAAGGACGCTCCTCGGGAACTACGGCGTGGAGCCACGAGCCATGAGGAAGGCCTTGCCATCGTAGATGCTGTGGCGGACAACCCTAGGTGTTATGCTCAAGAGATTAAGGTAAACTTGGGACTGAAGGCTTCGAAGAGCACTGTGAAGCGTCGTCAGGCAGGCCTGAAAAGCCGAACAGCGGAACAGAAGGTCCTCCTACGGACCGACAACAAGGACAAGCGACTTCAGTTTGCCCAGCGCCACGCAGGCTGGATTGAGCAGGACTGGAAGAAGGTCATCTTTACGGACGAGTCTACTTTCACAACCTGTTGTGAGCAGAATACGCGCATTAGGCGCCCTAACTGCACTCTGTAATATATTCCTGTACTATAATGTAGCTTATTGAAGGAATTTTTGTTTCAACTATAGATGGTTAGAAACTTGCGTCTGTTGCTCGGAACACCAGAAAAAATGTTTAAACATGTACCATAAAAATGCTAGTTCAAGGAGCTTTTATATTCTTCGTTGAGCTTACGCAATGCAGCAGCTGGAATCTTCATTAGTGCACGTGAAATACGCATTCCACAGGGAAAAATATCCTTTAATATATAGCTATGCTAGAGACGTCCGTAAAGAAGTCATGCTTCTTTAACCAACAAAAATATCAGTGAGGTAGTATTTTACATAATCTAATTCCCTTTCAGCTTTGCCACAGCTTTTTATCTGAGCGTGGCTGGCCATGCAGCCCGCGGACGGCTGGCTTCGCGGCGATCGCGGACGGCTGGCTTCGCTACGATGGCAAGGCCTTCCTCATGGCTCGTGGTTCCACGCCGTAGTTTCCGAGGAGCGTCCTTTATCGTCGGTCGAACTTGTACGCTTGAACAATTTCACTGTTTTAAGTGGCCTGTGCGTTAATTTTGCAATAGCGCGTTGACAGTAATTTGGCAGCCACAGTTCAACAATACGCTGCCTCTCATCGTGTGGCACTCGAGCCATCGTGGAATCGCAGCAATCGACGCCCAGCAGAAAGCTTTCTCGAAGCGGGCAATTCTTTATCTGATGAGAAGGCGAACGAAAGACGGCAATCCGGCTGATGTGTCAGGTCACATTTATCTGATTATAGATCATCCCCGTCATTTTCCTTCCAGCTCGAAGGAAAGCGAGTATTGTCAAGATTTTGCGACTTCGGCCGCGCTTCGCGGCGATCCGAAGCGCGGCCGCAACTGTAGCAGACGACAAGCGAGCGCCGCCCACAGCGCTCACTGCTCCTGCGCGAAACTTGTTGTCGCAGCTGGCCGGCGGCGGCGTCGACCAGACGACACGCGCTCCACTGTTCCCCTTAACAGTGGACCCCTCTGTACATGTCCTAGTGCGCAAGGAGCCGGAGTGCGCCAGTGATCTGACGGAGCATTCACAAGTCGACGCGGAAACATTTCAAGCCTTTTAACGATGTGGCGACTTTAAACTAGCCGTAAGCATCACGACAGCGTTTTACCAGCAGTGCTCTTTTTCAGTTCTTCTTAGGCGTTATATTATTTTAGTACCAAGGAGAACATTCTGTGTGATACTGAACGGTTTCTGTGAAAGTTCTTTATTTTTCCTCTTCGCCGACGGCGTGCATTATTGCATAAGATTTTTTTTTTCTAATCTCTTCATTTGCACACTGAAGACTGCACCTGGGCTCGTGAGGGCTTGGGAATTCGTATGCATGCGAGGACTCAGGGTGGTGTGGTGCAACTTTCTTATTATTATGTTCCTTCTACTGTGATTGCGACTCACGGCTGCTTGTGGGAAAAGGCGACTTTGCCCTTTTCGAGGTACTTATTTTAATATTAAAGGAAGAATTGCGATACCTTCAACAAAAAGTCTATATTTTATAATTTTCAAGTACTGTAAAAGTTGGCATATGTTCATTTGAAGTAAACGTTTTGAAAACCACTTTCCTACAGAAAAGGAATGTTTCGTCTCATTTGTTCTGATGGTCGGTAACGAATCATGCAGCTGAGCCTTCTGAGCACCACGCGCAATGGCAAGTGCTCTAACGAGCAGCAGAAGCGGGCGAATCAGTGGGTTGTGCCTCCCCCTCCGAAAAGCGGAAATCACCGGAGTTATCATATGTGCTTGCTACAGTGTTCTCATCGCATCGGTACCATGCATACCATATAGAGGAGCTTCAGAAAGTCACGCGGCAAGTCTGAAGCCGAACATTCCCTGCGCGCGCTAGCCTCCGCAACGGCTGGGAGCTGGTTTAGAGCGGGTTAAAACCCCTTGATGTTGGAAAGTAACGCCACTCTTTGAACCACGCCGCGACACCCTCGCCCTAGCCGTCAACCTCCTCGTTTTCTCCCCCTCATTCGCGGAGCCAGCGCATCCGCAACGCTGAGTGGCTGCGGCGCACAATCAGGTGACCTTGACGTCACGAAAGGGACGCACAACTTGTTTTCGCGCGCTTCTAGTTTCCCTCGCCCGCCATGCGCCTGCCCAGCGGTGGTCACCCTGCGGCTCATAACGTGCGTTTCGAAAGTGTTTCCGCCTTTCTGTGGTGGTGTGAACTTCGTCTGCTGTGGAAATCTCTTGCTTCCATTTGTTTCAATGCAGCAGTAAGCCAGAGAAAGGGCTAGCATGATTTTCGATCTTCCGAGGACAACTGAATATTGTGCGCCGGAAGCGGTAGCTCCAAAACGTCGGGGAAAAGCATGTCCCCCTTCTAAGCGCACAGTTCCATGCGAGTTGACTGTTTCAGAATTCCCTAAGACGTTGGTGAAGTTGCATGAAAATTTCAATGTACCTTGCATACCCGGACTCTTCGTTCAGTACAGTAGAGAACGCCTATATGTTTTGTTGACTTCGTGCATTGAACCGTGTTCTCGTGCGTGGGCTAGTTTTCAAATGATGTAATTCATAAGTTAAAGGGTCCCTGAAACGTTTTTTGACATTGCGTCACTGCTTAGGCAACACAATTATGAAATCATTTAAACCATAAATAAAGCGAAGCACCATGCGCTAAGGCAGCTATGGGCTTATTTCTGTCGCCTTCTTCCTTACCACGGCTGTTCCTCCTCAACTCGATCTGCTGCGGAGTGCGCGCTAGCGATGACAGCGCCTCCCGCGTCAGCCGTCCTGCCGAGCCCTCCACCACGACATAGCGCCCCGATATCCTCACTGAGGTCGCCCGCGTCGGCAGGCGTGCTTCTAAATGAAGGCCGTTGATCCGTGACGTCATGAACTCACGCGACCTAAAACCTAGGGACAGAATTTCCTGGGGATTTTTCACGCTTGCACGGCTAGGGAGCCAGCGTGACTGCCTGTCATGTAGGCTCCCTAGGTACGGCGAGTTCGAATCGTGGTTCGGAGGTTCGGATGGTGCCAGCCGCGTGATCTTCAGCGTGGTTCTGTTGTTGGATGGCTCCACGGTATCCTTCGACGATCGGCGGATCTCTCGCTGGTTGCGCCAGAGTGAATGGACGTTCATCATGTCGCTTCCATCAATTTCTGGTTCCTGTGCCCCGCTAAATCCTTCCAAGGACTCACCAAACCGCTCAACGGATCTAGTAGGATGTGACAAGAAACCTACCAACGTAACCGCTACCATCTTTTGGATGTTTCCGATGATCTGCGCTGGTAAATGGGCTAGTCGGCACGGGTTCATTATTGTGAAACGGCGCCACAAAAGTAAGACGAAACGCCCAAAGGTCAAACACCTGCGCCTAACTCCCAACTGGGAGTTGAGTTCGGCGCTTGTGTTTGTGTCTTTTCTTTCCGTGTTTCGTCTTACTTTCATGGCGCCGTTTCACAATAATGAACCCGGTGATCTGTCCAGTACGTGACACCGCCTTTGGCGGCCACGACGCTGCACCAAGCCTCACCTCTTCGCAGCGGGCCTTGCCGACGTGCTGCGCTCCCCACTCGCCAGTACAATGAGCCAGTGGACTGACCGGCGGGACTATCGACCTTGTGCTTCACCTCTGCAGAAATCAAGCCCTCTCAGCGACCTCTGTTCCGGTGCATCCAAATGCTAGCAACGCCAGTACGTACGTACGTCGGTCGCCCGACGCTACTTCTGCGACCGTTCGAGACGCGTTCGATGAGATGCAGCAAATGCGTGATGCATCATGCGTGCTGCATCATGCGTCCCTCGTTGTGTTACGCCCGTGAGGCGGGCTTGTTCCCGTTAAGCACCCAGCTCCAAGTATTCGACAAGCACTGCACCGGAGCTGCACAATAATGGCCGAACCGCACATCAGCAGCACCCTGTAGCTGCGTACATCTCGGCCCTACCAGCGGCGCAGTCAGGATTTCCAGGCCATTCTGGAATGAGGCGCCAGAGGGATTCATAAGCGACCTAAGGTGTTGCAACCTAGACGCCAAAATCATAGCATCCATGGGGAAAGCAGCTTCTATCCAGATAACGTTCACCTCTGGTCCTATGCTCCCCAACCATAAAATACATGTCTGTGGTACAGTGATGCAAGGGTAGCCGTTATGCCTGTACTAATTTCCAGAAACCAGCTCACATGTACGATGTGTGCCGTCTCCCAAAAACTGGATTGTTATTGGCAATGTGGTGAGAAGCATAGCATGCAATAGGCCCTTTGCATGCCAACGTGCACTCTTTGTCGTGGGGATCATCTTACTGGCACAGGCTCGTGCAAAACTAGGCCACACCAACCTCCACAACAAACATAGCTGAAACCAAGGCCAGCAGTGCCCACGGCCAAGGACTTTCCACCCCTAGTGCCCCATCAAGATCACCAGCGAGCCTGGACCAAAGCCACAAGTGCACCCTAAACGTGGTGTAGATGTGAAAACAGCCGTTTTGTGTCCTGCCTTTCTAAGAAATAAATGGTCATCATGCTTATCACATTGAGTGCACACCTGCACATTATGCAGGTTGAAGTTCTTATTGACCAGCTTACAGCGCAAACGGAGACGAAGACGAAGGAAAGACAAGGTGACAACACAGCGCTCGTGTTGTCACCTTGTCTTTCCTTCGTCTTCGTCTCCGTTTGCGCTGTAAGCTGGTCAATATGAATTATCACCAACTCGCCCAGATTTCCGTTCTGGTTGAAGTTCTCTAGATGTTGCTGTGTACAACTGTGTGTTTGGGCACTTTCATATTTTTCTCTCGGCTCTGTATCCACAGCTCCAAAAGTTCCATCTCTGCATTCACGTAGGTGGCATGCCTTTTGTGGGAGCAGAGATTTGCGGCACCCACTGTCATGGCCACCACATTTTCTACTTTGTGACGTGTTTAGTAAAGGTTCAAAGAATCAGCCAACACCTTGTACTGCACTTGCCATTATGTATTCGTCGAACAGGAACCTTGCAATTCGGTTTTACCATACAGCATGCAGGACTTCAAGGGCCCCTCACCAGGTCTAGCCATTTTGAGCTGACAAATGCACTGTGTACATTGTGTGCTCACAATCATGCCTGCCAAGAACTGCATTGCTATGCACTGCGAAAGGTGCTTGAATTTCAAACTGAGCGTCGCTTCCTCTCTTCTCATATGCATCATGCGCCAAGAGGAGAGGATGATGCTCCGCACTGCCACGTGTCGCCGCATGACCACAGAACACCTCTGCACTACTAGAAACCATGCTGGCAGCCTGAACCATGAATTTCCCTATCAGGAAGCAGCAGTCCTTGGAGAGGACAAACAGCATCGCGCTTTTCGCCTTATTTTTGTCTTTTTCTTCCTTCACCCCACATAATCGGTATGTGGTGAGGGCGTCGTACTGGTGGTGACCCTCGCCTCCTGAAATCCCGGTTTCGCACGGTTGAAACATTTGTGTGTCTGCTAATAATAGACCTATTTCCAATATTCTTGTGGTAGAACACTCCCTACGGGGCACTTAAAAACCTCCAGTGTATAACAAAAATTTGCCATGTGGCCTGGTGAGGAGATCTTTAAGTGGTGGTCTCACGGGTAACTGTGAAGAGCTATCAAAAATCGTTCAGCTACACAAATTCAAAACTTCTTGTAGCACACTTCTGCTTGTTAGCCATTTCCTTATGCAAATCGAAGATAGCTTCTTCCTACTCTACCTGTATCTGAAAACAAGCAACGGTGCTTTGCTTGTGGCCTATCGAGATCACTTGCAAGGTATTAACCTTGTTGACGACGCATGCTTTTTCACTCACCATCATTTGCAAGGTAAGACTGAAAAAGACTGCATTTTGTACTAATGAGAGTGTCCACCAGCAGTGCTGGCTTCCACTCTCTGTCACAGTGCAATTTGCAAGATGGATTTACAAAAAGAATCGCATGTACAGTGGTTCACCGCTGGTGCCCGCAGTTTCAAGTTGATGCCTCAATCTTACGTCGTGGCAGCCAGTTTATTGATGTCATGGGTAAATATGTTGCCTTATACTGCATCTGAAAGCACAGCATTTTATGAACTTAAGTGTTTCAATAGGTTAAAGTATAACTTTTTTTTCTGCAATCAAAGTGGTTCGCATTTTTAACCAACTTGAAATAGCAATTTCTCTGCTATCAACTCGAAGCCGCATTTTTGGGTCTAGTCAGAATGGATGTTTTTCGAATTGGTGCATTTCATGTCTTTTCTAGGGGAGTGGTTTTCATGTCATTGTTTGCCAATTGTCAGGAAGCATTATGGTGTACTCCTGTCGTTGTTGTACAACAGCCTCTTATGCCGAACCAGAAATAACTCACTCTAGTCAGCATTCTTTTTTTTCTATATCTATAATAAAAGCAAGAAAAGTTTTCATCCCAATGTTAAAAGTAAGGTACAAATACGTCGACACAAGAGAACAGAAGCGGACAACATGAACGCCAACTATCAACTGAAGGGGAGCACTGTATCGTGCTCAGTGAACGAAACTCTATACTCGGAGCACATGGCTGCCAATACTTTCTACGTCATAGTTTTGCGCTGGGGACACTGAACTAATTTGTTGCAGTGCTCAGTGAAAGTGGGAAACTGAAGTGTTGATTCAGCTAGGTCTTTCTGTGATCATCCAGTGCGCCCCAGTAGCACAGAGTGCACTGGCCACCACGTGGTCCGAGTACCGTATTTCATTTGCTAAGCGCCATACCTACAACTGCTCCACATTAGATGTAAAACATTTGTTCACCCTGCTTAAATTTAATTTCCTTGGAAAGCTAGACATAACCACCCATGTGACGTATGACAGCCTTTAGTCCTCGCAGCACTATTTTAAGTTGTCCCATAACGTGTGCATGTTATCTAGTGGAATGTCACGAATGCCGGGATTTATACACCCCCCCGAAAATTCTTACGCTAAATCAAAATTCTAAATTAACCCTTGAATCACTGTCTGCCATAAATACTTTATTTCACAGTTTCAGGAAAGCCAGCAGGCCAATGGATCATTGTGAAAATGCAGAAACTTTATTTCTGTCCGATACTTTGTGATCACTGCAGCAATGCTCTCTCGTGCTGCAGATGAGATGGGTCTTTTTCTTCAATCCTATTCTGGAGTTTTCTCTCTTGAGTAATGTTGATTTCTCGGCCAAGTGGGAAAGCTCCTTGTAATTATGGCACTTCTGCAAGAAAAAGAAGGTGTAAAATGTAACTGGGCAACCATAATTGCTTAAAAAACATTGTGTACTTAATCACAAAAAGCACCAGTGCTGCTGTGCAGTAAATGTAAAGCTCAATCAACGTAAAATGCTACCATTATTTAGACATTTTCACTGCAGAAGCCACCTACTGGTCTCTGAAGGCTGAAACAATGTCTGAGGCATGCGAGAATATCAGGGCAGTGATTACGTTCACTGTACAGGCCACAACATGAACATGATTCTCAGCAGTTACCACTGATTGCTATGCCCATCAAGGTTCTATTTCTTGAAGGGACAAAATATAAATGACATCACAATGGTCACTGTAACTTGGTTTCAGAGTGTAAAAGAAGTAACATGTTTGCACGCTCAAAGAAGCCCTTGACAGGGGACAGCCCTCTTGTGTGAAAAGGTGTGTATGCGGGGGCGCTTGTGTACATGTATAACAAGAGGGAAATTGATCAAAGGTTTGTTTGTTTGATACAATGTAATGAATCCCATTCGCAGTGAGGCCAAGGAAGGCATAGGGCAAATTATATGTAGTTTTTAGCTGTAGTGTAGTAATTACACATAAATGAAAGGAGAAGCCTTGCTTCTCTCTAACTACAAGGCCGTAGCACTCCAGAGAATTCAGCAACCGCTTTCAACATATTGCAACGCAGGCTCTAACGCCGATCAATGGACACAGAATTTATTATCACGGTGCTTCCGTGAGTGCGAGCTAGGTTGCTTCACATCCTTTTCCCACTTCTCGGTTTACGCCCTCCTCCCCCGACCCTCCCTTTTTCTATCTCCCTGAGACAACCACCTTGCCGCAGTAGAGAGAGAGAGAAAAAAAGGGAAAAATAAAGACAAGACGCGCACTGTCAAAACTAAGCATGATGGCGGGAAGAATGGGTCAGAAACAGACGAGACACAGTCGAGGTGATTAGCCATGCCTTCCTGGTATTTAAAATCAGCAAATGTGCTGCATCGTGGACATGTTGAAATTCATCGTATCACCATTCGCGAGAGGGCGCAGCAAGAATCTGTTCTTAAACACATCGGCAACCCGGCAACCCAGATGACTTGGCCATGCTTTTGTAGTTAGACCAAGGAGTCCCGAGTTCGAATCCTCGAGTGCAATTTCTTTTTCTGTATCTTTTGTCTTTTCTCTACGCTCCTGAGGTATCTTCTTTCGTTTCCCCTGCTTCCCTTTAACAATTATACACTCGCCTGACTTAACCACACACTGCACCACCTCCCCCGACGGAGCATTTGGACAAATGATGCATACGGGCTCCCACCACCATCTTGGCTCATCTTCGTAACTCACCTGACCACCAGAACAGGAACTGGCCTTCCTAGTGCAACACCATGACCAACACCTCCCAAGTGACCGAACCAACCAAACCTTGGACCTATAACGGCATCAGCGGAGCTTCTAGTCGTGGATGCGACCACACGGGTATGGGAACAAAAGACTCAGAAGCCTCTGGACTCAGACAGGCCGTCATTGTAAATTAAGCGTAGCAACTCTGAACACGTGAACTCTTCCAAGTAAAGCCAGACTAGCTGAACTACTAGAAGAATTAAGGGGTATTAATTGGGATATCACTGGCCTTAGCAAGGTTAGGAAACCAGGAGAAGGATACTTATAGCTTATTGAAGGGCATGTTTTCTGCTACAGAGGACTGCCAGAGAAGCACGAGTACGGCGTGGGATTCCTTATCAAAGACATGGCAGGTAACATTGAAGAATTCTATAGGATCAATGAAAGGGTAGCAGGTGTCGCGATAAAATTAAATAGGCGATACAAACTAAAACCAATACAAGGTTACGCACCAACGACCAGCCACAATGACGAGGCTGTAGAAACAGCAATGAACAAGGTACACACCCAATATACATTTGTTATGGGGGACTTCAATGCGAAAATAGGAAAGAAACTAAGAGGAGAACAGGCAGTCGGGAACTACGGAGAAGGAGAAGGAGATAGAAATAGCAGAGGAGAGATTCTAGTGCAATTCGCAGAAACAAATCACCTCCGTGTAATGAATACTTTCTTTAAGAAATGCAAGAAAAGGAAGTGGACGTCAAAAAGCCCCAACAGAGAAACGAAAAGCAAAATAGCTTTCACAATGTGCAGTGATCAAGGCATAGTACAAGACACGGAAGTAGTTAATAATGTAGAAATTTGTGACTACAGAATAGTAAGGGCGAAGATAACCCTCAATCTAAAGCCAGCAAGGACAAAGGTAATCACGCGGAAACAGGCCACCCTCGATGGCATCACGGCGAAAAGAGAAGAAA
>JABSTT010001795.1:0-22138 GCA_013339685.2 Hyalomma asiaticum
ATGGGGATATAGAGAAGCTGAACGAAGACATTACTAAGCTGATCACCAAAGCAGCAAATGAAGTAGAGGGCAAAGCATTGATACAAGATGTGAATAAGCTCTCTGAATCTACTAAAAATTTAATCAAACAATGCCAACAAATGAGAATAACTAACTTAAGAGACAAGGTAGAATTCGCCGAGCTGTCTAAGCTCATCAATAAAAGTAAACTCGGGGACATACGTAACCACAATGTGAAAGAAGTAGAAGCAGCCGTCAGAAAAGGAGTCAGCATCAAAACAACTAAAAGGAAGCTTTGCGGGGGAAAGAACATTTGCTAACTTCAGTGATATAGCCAAGGTGGCCGAGGATTTCTGTTCCGAACTATACAGCTCAAATACGAGTCTCCCCACCATGAGAGTATTAAATGTCAAGCAGGACTCCAAAATTCCATGCGTCACTGCTGATGAGGTTGAAAGCAATTCAGGGCATGTCCCGCGTAAGAGCGGCTGGAGAAGACGGCATACCCGCCGACTTGATCAAAGATGAAGAAGACCTCCTCACTAGAAAGCTTACGACACTATACACACTATGCCTCAAAACTCCAAGTGTGTCAGTCAGCTGGACAAATGCAAACATAAGACTAGAGATGTTAGACTTGAGAAACTGCAGGCCGATCAGTCTAATCTCAGCATTTTACACAATATTCACAAAGGTTATCTCAAACAGAATAAGAGCCACACGAATTTAATCAACCAAGAGAGCAAGCAGGGTTCAGAAATGGACACTCCAACATAGACCACCTACATGCGATCAATCAAGTAATCGAGAAATCCGCTGAATACAACAAACCCTTCTATAAAGCTTTCGGCTCGGTAGAGATACCAGCATTTCTGGCAGCATTATACCATCAAGGAATATGTGATAGCTACGTAAACACAATAGCCAACATCTGCGAAGATTCCACAGCCACCCTATTCCTCCTTAGGAAAAGCAGGAAAATCACAATACAGAAAGGTGTCAGACAAGGAGATAAAATTTCTCCAGTGCTATTTACTCCATGCTTGGAAGAAATCTTCAAAAGCCTAGACTGGGACGAGAAAGGGCTAAGGATTAACGGTGAATATCTGAGTAACTTACGATTTGGAGACGACATAGCACTCTTTAGCAATGATGGCGACAAACTGCGAAAGATGATTGAAGACTTAAACCGAGAAAGCGCTAAGATAGGATTAAGGATGGATATGCAGAAAACGAAGATAATGCTAAGTGGCACGGCGAAAAGGCGTGTCTTCAGGATCGAAAACCAGACGTCAGAAGTAATAGAATACCTATATCTAGAACAGCTACTGACAGGAGCACCTGCCCATATAAAAGAAATCCACCGTAGAATAAACATGGGATGGCGCGTGTACGGCAGACATTCCCACCTCACGAACGGAAACCTACTACCATCACTCAAGCGGAAACATTATAACTACTGCATCTTGCCAGTACTGACTTAAGGGGCGGAATCTTGGAGAATTACAAAGAAGCTAGAGAGGAATTTAAGAACCACACAGCAGGTGATGGAACGAAAAATGATAGGTATTACTCTAGGAGATAGGAAGACAGCCGAGTGGGTCAGAGAACGGACGGGGGATCGCTGACATCATGAAAGATAATAAGAAGAAAAAATGGAGGTGGGCAGGGCACGTGATGAGAGGGCTAGATAATCGATGGACATTTAGAACGACGGACGGAACGGATACCAAGAGAGGGTAAGCGGAGCCGTGGGCGGCAGAGAGTAAGATGGAGGGACGAAATTAAGAAATTCGCAGGCATCAAATGGAATCAGCTCGCGCAGGACAAGCAAGGATGGCGAGTGTTGGGAGAGGCCTCCATCCTGCAGTGGACATAAGATAGGCTGATGATGATGATGAAATGAAAGGAATTGCCTGAGGTGGACGAAAAAACATACATGCAGGGACCGAACCTCTGACCTGTACATAATGTGTGCAACGCTTTACCGAATGAGCTACAATGGCGGGAATTCCCTTGTCCCCTATATTGGGTATTCCTGTACATTTATTCATGGGTTCCACACTTATAGCCATGGTGGCAAGTGTGGAACACTTTTCTGCCAAACGCCACCTCAACATGGGTTGGCTGCTGATGAATTTCGTCCATTTTAATTCCCTTACATTTATGTCTTAATTTCTACAGTACAGGCAAAACCTACAAATAGTTTCCCCTATGCCTTCCTTCGCCTCAATGTCTGTTGGATTTGTGAGGTGTACAATACAGGCATGCTCTTTTACAAGGCCAAAAAGATAAGTTACCTATCCCAGCTACAAGTTCATCACATTAATTTCTAAAATTACCCTTTTGTGGCAAATGGGATGAGACTGCCTACAAGATATACGAGGATTTTCTAATACTCATTTAAAATACGAAGGGAGGAATAGTAAAGTACTGAACTGCGGTATGCTTTGTCAAACCTGCAAGTGCAGCTTTCATGTAGGTGAGATGCCTGTAATCATTGTGAAGGGCCACGAAGTGTAACTGAGCTGTGAATGCATCACATGGTCTAACAGAATTTTGGAAATTTCCACGTAATTGAAAAGTACAGACTCTTTTCCACATGTAAGCAACCTGTAAAAGTGGTTTCGTAGCAGCATAGGGTCACTACGCCATGAAACAGCCCTTACGTGAGGAATGCACACTGCCGTGAAGGTACACTCAATGTAAAAGTGTGCAAATTACCTGTACCCCAAGTGAACATTTCTTCAGTCTTAGCGTGGGTTATATGAGCTTACATTGGCTACGCTATAACGTGAAATACCTCTTGCAGGGGATATGCACACTATTGTGAAGCCACACTTAATGGCGATGTATGTATACATATTACCTATACCCTGATTTAACAGACCTCTTTGTTTTAAGGTGGATTATACTGGCCAGGTACAGTTAATCTGAAATGTAACATGCTTTTATAATTTACACTCACTACTACACAAAGCTCAGTGAATTATACCCTGAGTAACTTAGAACAAAAAAATCCTGCAGATCCCACGCATTGTGAGAATTTGTGTTGTGCGAAGCACTAAGTGAGGAAATTGCTTGTTAGACTCAGCTGGGTCAGCCTAACGCTGCATTGCTGTGAGTATGATAAAGACAATATAGACCCAAATAAAAGCCCATTACTTGCATGATAGTGATGATTCAAAGAGCAACACAGAGAGAAAGAAAATAAGGAACAAAGAACCAAAGAAAGAGCCTCCGTCTGTCTCTTGTCTCGAGATGCAGAGAAATGAAAAGCAGACACGCTCTTGCCCTCAGCCCACTGCCACGTGCAAGTGACAGTGAGAGTGAACTTGATACCGTTGCCAGTTATTCCATGATCAACGATAGCAGCACAGCTTCGCTTTTGCCACAGTTTTCACAGTATGCCTATGTGAAAGCGTTACACTGCATCCGACCACCCCAACTATTTCCGATTAAGAGGATCTTGGTGATGCTACCAAGCAATCTGATTTGGAGCAATTTTTGAAGCAGCAGAAATTTCATTTTGGAGCACTTTAGAGCAGGTTATTTGGAATTTGGAAGCACCTTGTAACAGCTAAATTGACATTCTACAGTGTTTTGGAGAAGAAAAACATGCATTTTGCATTCCAACACCTATATAATTAATATGGAGCTCTTATGAAGAGCCAGCTAAGCATTTCCAGCCACTGCATATCTTGTGGAGAAGAAAGCTCTAAGGACTCAACAGCATTTCACTAAGTAATCATAAAATGAATGCAGTCATATGGTTGAAGGTTGTGGAAAAACCTCCTCAGCCTGTTCTTTAACACAAGCAAACACAGAATACTGAATCAAGAAGCTTACGTATTTAATGGAGAGCACCATAAATAATTTTCTTTTTGTGCAGCATTGGGCGATGTCAGCGTCTCGTAGGTCAAAGGAACACGGGAGACCTGAGCAATTTGCAAGTCTATCTCACCAGCTGTGTCCTTGAAAGTGATCGACGGGCTCTCCTGTTCGCTCATTCATCTGGCTTTCAGCTTGAGCTTGCACTTCAGTTAGGCCCTTATTTCCCTGCCTTAAAGCAGTGCAGTCCTCCCTTGTCCTCTAGACCTGAGCAGTCAAAGTTTGCAGTTATGCTAGAGCATTTTTAAAATCATCATCAATGTTACAGGAGTATGCTCTGATGAACTGTCTGTATTTAGGTGTGTGTTTTGCAAGTAGAATCCTCAATGGCTTGTAAAATGTTGGTAGAATTAAGCATGGTGTAACAAAAATGATAATACATGGAAACACCCAGTCGGCAGTGGCAAATAACACACATAAATACAAACACCTAGACACGGATGCTTTCACCTGTGAAGCACAAATCAACAGCATGGGCAATGGTTAGTTGCCTGTACAGCGTGACACTTCCAATTGGATGACAGGTCAGCTGAGGTCATCCTTATGTAGCCTCCAGAGCAGGTGATGTAACCACAGCACTTATGGTCAGCTGCTCTTGTAGGTGCAGATGGCAATATGCGTTTGCGCACACGTCTTTGGCAGTAGATTCCTGTTGTAGTATCAGCAGCCCTATGAAGTACAAATCGATACCACAAGAAAAATTTAGTTGATACCCTAACTCTCCCATTAATTGCACTTGTTTAGTAACAATTCTAAAAAAAAATCACTTGTAAACAACAAATTATTATTGAATTGTCAACAGTCATGCTTGTAACAGATATTTTAGCTCTAAATACGGTGCTGTTGGCTGCTATCTGCATTTAATTTACCGTGGAAACAGGTGGGTGACACATGTATACATTCATGATTTACACTAACTTCCACAAATGCAGAGTGAAAATAACATATACACAATGAAAATGGAAGTGGTATGTTATAGCCATTGGCCATTCAAATCAAACTAACACTGCTGTCACAATCTTATTCTTAGAGATTGCATCTGACAAGCAGCAAGCACGATCGACGAATCGCTAACACACGCGTGTGTTTTCTTGCCTCGATCGAGTAGCTCACATGTACTCCATCCTTACGTAGTTTTCCGCAGAAGTGGAAGGCGTGCCTTCTTTATCTGCCTTTCAATTTCTCTGCAATACCTTGCTATGCGGTAGTATTCATCTACTGAGATCCCGGCAAGTGGAAATCCGTGAGGAGCGACTGCTGCCGCTATAGTTCACGATCAGAATCGATCTTCGTAGTAAAACGGCAGCATGGATATCCACACGCTATCCGATATGCGTGGAAACCTAGCATCTCTGACTGTTACATGCGACATAAATTGTGCAGGTCAAAGCTAAAAGAGAGAACTTGCATGTTTTAGAAGGTGGCACACCTCCAAGAACTTCACTCTCGAAGCCTGCGAAGTCGCTACGGGTGAGAGATTGCCGAACGTCGCGCGATTGGAATCGCCTTAAAGACGTAGACAGACAGATGCGCCGGCGGCTCACCGCGTTCAACATCACGTGCCAAAACGCTGATCACACCGGTCGGCGTGCGAACGGTGGCCATCGGTGCCGGCGACGATTGACGTCGGAGAGCTCTAGAGCCGCAGAGGCACGGGACACTTTTACGGAAGATTCCCCGTGGCTCTCGTCGCGAAAAAATCCCTATGTAACCCTGTCCCTAGGTTTTGGGTCACATGACCTGGTGACGTCACGGATCAACGGCCTTCATTTAGAAGCTTCGCGTCGGCAGTGCTAGCCTCTGTAATAGAGCGCCGGCGACTCGTGTGTACGCCGCCAGATGCCGCGACGATACCGTTGGTGGTTTATTTTATGCTGATGATATTGTCTTATTCGCAAACAGTCGAGATGATATACAACGGCTGGTGAATATATGCGGGAAGGAAGGCGAGGATCTAGGACTAGGATTTAGTGTAACAAAATGCGGATTGATGGTATTCAATGATCCCAACGACCAGGCGGTATCCATACAGGGCCAAGAAATACCGAGAGTAAGCGAATACAAGTACCTTGGCGTATGGGTAAATGAGGGCGATAGATACATGAAGGTACAGGAAAAAGCCTTGGCAGCAAAGGGAAAGAGGAACGCAGGAATAATGAAGCACAGAGCGTTATGGGGACACAATAGGTACGAGGTGCTTAGGGGTCTGTGGAAAGGGGTAATGGTACCGGGGCTTACATTTGGGAACTCAGTGGTGTGCATGAGGCCAGAGATACAATCGGGAATGGATGTGAATCAAAGAACTGTGGGACGCCTCGCGTTGGGTGCTCACGGGAAAACTACAAACGAGGCTGTAAAGGGCGATATGGGATGGGCGAGTTTTGAGGCAAGGGAAGCGCAGAGCAAAATAAGGTTTGAAGAAAGGCTAAGGAATATGAAAGAGGTTAGGTGGGCAGTGAAGGTGTTCCGCTATTTATATAGAAAGAGCGTTGACACGCAGTGGAGAAAGAGAACTAGGAGGCTCACCAGTAAATATACGGCTCTAAGAGAACTGACAACAAAGAGCGTAAAGGGAAAAGTCAGAGAGGCGGAGAAGATTTACTGGAGGACAGCGATGGAAAAAAAACCGACTCTGAATAACTACCGAGAGGGCAAAAACGAAATAAAGAGGGAGGCATTTTATGATAACTCAAGAGGAAGCGCTTTATTGTTTGAAGCGAGATCGGGCTGCCTTAGAACGCGTGTTTATAAAGCGAAATTCAGTAAAGAAGAAGAAAAATGCACATGCTGTGAGGAAGATAGGGAAACGACAGAGCATGTTCTGATTGAATGCGGAAATATCCACCCAGGTGTACGTTTGGGCACCACCCTACATGAAGCCTTGGGTTTTAGGGCGAACAACGGGAAGCTGAACATAGCCGCGATTGAAATAAGTAAGAGACGGTTAGAATACTGGTGGCAGAAAACTAGAGAGAACGGACAAAAATAATTATAGGGAAAAATATGGAATTTCTGCCATAAGGGGCAGGGAACTGGGATATGAAATTCCGTTTTTGATATGGCATGATCGATTTGATTGAAGTAAATTTAAAAGGCATGAGGAAAATTAAAAGAGGAAAAAAAGTTCTTAAATCTTCTTACGAGCCTGGTGGCGCACATGTCACCGCCCCGTTACAAAGGGGAAGCTCATAGCATCCATCCATCCATCCTGAAACGAAGGAGTACGTTGTAGAAGCACGTTGTTCGCAGCTAGGTTTTGAAAGTTATGTGTACGTCACTGGTTCGGGGCAAATGAGCGACCTCTCATTCGATCGGTCGATGGCGGGGGCGTTTCAAAACGCCTTTTGGCGAGCTTCTGAGATCTTTTGCGATGCACGTGTTGAAAACCTTATTGTAAATTCCACACTTTACGCACAGCGCTGAAATCTGCCCTCAAATGATCCTAATGACTCGCTCTACTGGATCACCATGTTTGCACAAAATCGTCAAAACCGTTTCAGGGTCCCTTTAAGGGCCTGTAACTCCTGCTTCGTAATTGTGCGCGTGTGTTTGTGCGTGTGTATATGCATGTGTGAGCTTGCGATATCGTGTGTGAACGCGTCTGTATATGTGCGCGTGTTCGCGCACGTCATGTGTGCGTGTATATGCGCGTGTTTGTGTGTACATGTTCGCATGTATGTGTCCGTGCGTGCGCGTTCGCGCGTGTATAATGTATGTATGCACGTATGTATATATGCGCATGCTTTTATTGTGTGTGTCTGTGTATGTATGTATGTGCAGTGTGTGTATGTGTGTATCTATGTATGCATGTATTTGCTCGTGGTTTTATCTGTGCACGTGCGTATGTATGTATCTATGTGCGAGCGTGTGTACGTATGTGCTTGTTGCCTGTGTGTTGATATATGCCTGTGTATGCATGTGCTTGTCGCATGTGTGTTGATAATGCGTGTGTATATATGTGCTAGTGGCATGTGTGTGGAAACATAGATACATGCGTGTGCATGTATCTATGTGCGTGTGGTCGTACGTGCTTGCGTGCGTATTTTTGCGTGTTCGCACGTGTGTGTATTGTGTGCGCGTGTCCCCATGTGCGTGTTCGCCCATGTGTATGTATTTGCATTTGTGCACCGTATGCATGTGCGAGTACGTGTGCGCATGCGTGTATTTTTGAGTGTGCGTCTGCGTATGTGTCTACGTGCACCTGTGCGTTCGTATGCGCGCGTACGTGCGATCGTGCGCGAATGCTCATGTCTGCGTGTTCCCGCGCGTGTATGTATTGTATGTGCGTGTGCGCATGTGTTGGTGTGTGCGTGTGTGCTGCACTTGCATTTAACCACGATAAAGTATTGGCACGTGCGTTCTGTATAGGCTCTTTCGAAAACATAGCATGTGTTTTGCACATATTGGCATTGATACCAACGTTACTAGATTAGCTTCAGTTTGAAAGCTGCGCGGCGGCGCGTGACCCCTTTCCGTCTCCTGCCGCGTGGTGGCGCTCGCCACACGCTCGGCCCGGCTTCCCGGCTCGTCGAAGCACGTTGCGCGAACCGTTATTGTTGGTGTTGTCGTGGTGTGCTTTGTTCACGTGCTTTGTTCATCATGTTCGAGTCGTCTGACGTTATAAGTGGCGTTGTGTGGTGAACAACCGACATGCCGCGTTGTTTCGTAACCGGCTGCAAAAGCGGTTACGATTCTCAAAGATCTGCCGAGAAGCGGCACTTCTTCCGGGCGCCTAGAGATTCTTCACGTCTTCAAGTGTGGCAGCGTGCGATTCCACGACTGGACAAGCAGCTCACAAGTTCTTGCGTTGTGTGCGATCTCCATTTCGAGGACAGTGACTTAGTGAAGGAGTTCGTGCACAAGATAAACGGGGACGTTGTTATCATTCCGCGCGACAATTGGGCGCTCAAGGACGACGCTGTTCCCCGCTTGTTCCCGAACTGCCCTTCATACCTTTCGAAACCGGCGCGGAAACGTAAGCAACCAGCTCTGCGGAGGGCACCTCCCGCTAAGGTGCGCAAAAGGCAAGGTGATGGCGATGTTACAAGCCTGTGTGATGATGGAAGTAACTCCCCTGTGTGTGGAGCTATCGCGTCGCTCTACAGCGAGCTCGTGGATTTGGCAAAAACAAACCAGAAAATTCAAGGCTGGTCTCTTGAAGTTGTTGACGCCAGTGTTGTTGTGTACAAGCTCAAAATGGAAAATGATGTGCCTAGGGTTGATAAGGCTGTTGTAGTGTCTAAGACACTTGCCGTTTCTGTGAGTGCCAATGGGCGACTTGTGCCGTCCGTAGTGTACGCCAAAGATGAAAATGTTGACGTGAAGACAATTGAAGAGCTTAAGTGTTTACTTGGGTATGTGGAGAAATTGAAGTTCTGTGAAGGCTGCCCTACGAAGTTGTACCCTTCTATATCGAAAAGCTCAGTGGCTACCCAGGATGGCAACACATGGCGACGAAACACGTGCGCTACTCTGTCCTTAAATTCCACGTGTCATGAATGCAAGCTGCTAGGCAAGCTGTTTTCGCAGCGCACGAACAGGCAAAAACACAGGAAACTAGTCAGAAGAGCACTCAGATAAAAGTGCTACGGCGCAAAGCTATTCGTGCAACTCTGAAACGAGAAAAGGCTAGGCAGGATATTCTCCTCATGAAGAAGCAGCTCCGCACACTGTCGGATTCAAAGATTAATGAAGTTCTTCAAATACTTCCAAATAAGCAGCAACTTGTCTTCAAAACTGCCTTCATGGCAGCAAAAGCAAATCAAAGCTTGGAAGGCGCTATGACCAAGAGTGGCTGATGACGTGTCTCCTCCTTCAAATCTCCAGCTCGAAGGCATGCAGTTTAATATCTGATATGCAGTTGCTGCCACTTCCAACTAGAGCGCGATTGCGTCAAATAATCAGTGGAATACCATGTAAATATGGCTACAACCAAGTAGCACTGAGGTGCATCGAGGAGCACCTAAATGACAAGAGCCATCTGAGGCGTTGTGGTGTGCTTCTCGTCGATGAGATAAAACTAAAGCAAGCCATAGCATTCAACAAAGCCTCCTACAAAATGGATGGATTTGTGGACTATGGTGATGAGCAAGCGACAGGCATGGATCAGCTTGCGGATCATGGGCTAGTACTCATGTTTGTCCCGCTTTTTGAAGACTGGGTACAGCCTATTGCTACATTTGCCACCAAAGGAGCTGCACCAGGAAAAGTCCTGTCCGAGCTTGTAATCAGTGCCGTCATACAACTCCATAAACATAGTGCTTCTGTGCTGGCCGTCATAAGTGACGGAGCTGGCAATAACCGCTCCATGTGGAGCCAGCTCGGAATATCTGGAAAATGGATTCTCCATGTCACTTCATCGAACACCCCTTGGAACCATCGCAGAATATCTATTTTATCTGTGATATCCCACATGTCATCAAGTGTATCCGAAATCACCTAAAGAAGCACACCTACGGAATGGTAAGAGCAAATGGCGCACTACAAATGAACAAACCTTTAACTACACGTTCTCTCTCTTTCTGGCGGGTGATCATCAAATCAATTTTCAGCATTACGTTACTCTTTATGAAACAGAGAAGAACAAGCAACTGCGAGTGGTGCCCAAGCTGACAAGAGCTCATGTGGCTCCCGACAATCTCCGTAAAATGAGCGTCTGTCTTGCTACGCAGGTATAGTTCGCCTAATAATCAATGCATGATATTTGCTTGCAAATTTGAACAGACAGGTGTTTCTTTATGAAAAAGAAAGATTTTTCATTCATCCAACAGCAGCACAAAACTGTAAAAAAAGTATTTTTCCCAGTTTCTGAGAATCGCAGCTTTAGTAGACCAGGACAAATTTTAATAAAACTACGATGCTGTCTATGAGGTTTATTTATACGCAATTGTCCACCTAGCAGTAAACGAAGCTGCAACTCAAATGAGATGCTTCTCCAGCTTGCGGATTTCCACAGAACTGAATGCCAAGCGTTTCTTCAACAGCTCTTCAGCCGTTCTACATCACTTGGAATCAAAGTGTACCGAGAAGCAAAAGTGCCAGGCTTCGAACAAAGCGAAGGAACAGAAGCATTCACCAAATCATCAATGACCTTTCGATGCCTTGAATGTCAAGTTGCCGTCCCAAGGAATCAGACCTGGCTCAGAAAAATACAGGTGATAAATCTGCTCGTTATATTTGTTTTATCATGTCTTCTGCTCGTGTTGAATCTGTTCAAATTTCTGCTAGAACTCTTGCTCCTATCTCTCTTCATGCCATTCATCTCTAGGTCATCAAAGATTTTTTGGCTCTCCTTAATACGACCGAGAGAAATGCTGTCTGCCGTGGCCTGAAGCTTTTTGCATCACAGATGACGACAGAGGCTATGCGGGTAACTTTGCTGTCAACACTTGACATCATTGAATACTTGTTTGGCCAGGGTGCTCACTATATTTTGACAGCTAAGCTTAACCAAGATCCTCTAGAGGTGAGTGCAAAAGCTGCGTTTATTCAAGTTCAATAGAACTCATATTTCTTTTACTTTTTTCAGCGTCACTTCGATTAGTGCGCTCATTTGGTGGCGATGAATCACATCCAACAGTCGTCAACTTCACACAAATATTCCGACTTCTGAGTTTGTATACACCGATCAAAACAGCTCTGCGCGGGAGCGTGGAAGGTGCACCAAGTGCTGTGCTTGTTGGTGTTCAAGATACTTTGAGAAGGACGAAGGAAGACGGTAGCTTGAATAAGGCCAAGCTGCGTGATCTGATTGAGGCTAGGATGCGTGACTTAACCACAGGGCCAGGGGACTCCCACCAGCACGAAGACAGCGACCACGTTGATTTGAAAGGAGAAGTAGACGAGAGCATCCTGTACTATTTGTCAGGATATGTGGTTCATAAATTCACAAAAACCACCACCTGCTCTTCGTGCATAGGAGACATAAGCTCCACTGAGCCAGTTGTAGGCAAAGATGCTTACCTCACTATTTACAGGAGCTTCAAGGAAGGATCTTTGAAACATCCTTCAAGAAAAATGCTGCACTTTGTGAAAATCGTGAACCGCGCAGTCTCACATTCCTTGAGCGGGGATCAAGTTACATCAGACATCTTTTGGGACGTGCTTGATGAGCTGGAGATGGAGAACATCGATCGTCTTGGATGCGTAGAGCATGAGGCTGCCTTTACATGTCAGGTGCTGAATTTTATTATAGTTACCAGGATGCACTTCTACGCTAGGGATGTGAATCGCCACCTTGAGAATAGCGAGAAAGCCGCCGTGGCAAATAAAAAGGCCCGTTTGCTGTAGATAAATGCGTTACCCATGGCTAAGCGGGCGCATAAAATTTTTTGTACTTTTGCAGAGTAATAAATCGCTTTGTTGAATCAAAACACCAGCTCTCTTTCATTCATTCGTCCCGACTCCCGAACAAGCAACAAATACGCGAAATGAACGCGGAGTCTCGTAACTTAGCAAAGATGGGAAACGACATCGCTGGCCTTAAACTATGTCCTCAAATAAACAACTTCACTAGGAGACACCGAATAACAGACGAGATTGGCTATTTTGTGCTGAGCACTTTAACTGAACGTCTAACGCGCAATTATAGCTGAATAGCACGTCAGTCCATACCCTCGCATTGCTCTTCGCATTACCGCAGATGTGTAGTTAAGGTAATTTATTCGCCATCTCTGAGGTCTGTACTTCAATCTTATCGCGGAGGAAATACAAATTCGCGTGTTGCAAACGAAACGCGCTGGAACGCGCTCGGAGCAGGCGGCCGCAGACAGCAGAGCAAAGGCAAGCGAACGCGGTTTTAGGGCCGAGAGAGGCGGCAGCGCCACCCCGCGAGAGGAGACGGAAAGGGGACACATTCGCGCGCGCGGCTCGGGCGGAGCTTGCAACTGAAGTAATCTAGTAACGTTCATTGATACAAAGGCATTCGGCTCGCCTGTGCCGGGAAATTCACTTTAAATAATTTAAACTATTTTTAAATGCGGAGCATTTCTTAGCCGAACGATGTCGCGCTTCGGCGTCGGCGGCGCCGTCCACATCCCCCACTGCGCATGCTCGGCTCGTCTCGTGCCGGCCCACCGGGCGTTCAGCAAGCCGAGCATGAGCAGTGGGCGTGCGGACCTCTCCCCCGTACTCCTCTCCCTCAAACGCGAGCGGTGTGTATACAGGGTGTTTTTTTTTAGCTGCAACACATTTTTAAAATTAGAAAAACATAAATCGCGGGAATGTCTTGTGTACCACTCGAGTATACGGATTGGCGGACTCTACATACAGAACCAATTTCCCCTCTTGTATGCATAATTAGCAAAATTGCGCTAATTAGCTTTTTAATTATTAGTAATTGGTGGCTACCGAAAATGAGTACTTTGGAGCCCATCCTCGACACTACCTATCCCAACGATCAAATTTTGAATAGCGAAATGCATGTCGGAGCTAAGCGAACAATTAGTTCCCGTGGCAGGCTCCTTGAAAGCGAAAATAGACGGAAAAAGCGCGTCTGTGACGTCGATGTCGCCGCCTCCCCCGGATTTCGTCACTCGCCCGCGGCGCCCAAACCGCAGATAACGTTAGCGCAAGCTACTTGCGCGGCCGGAGCGGCGGTGACCACGGGCGAGTGGCGAAAGCCGTGTATATATATGCGGCGGAGCGCGCGTTTGAATTAAGTCAAGGGCGTCTTTACTTGGCTTTCGCTTGACTGACGCTTTGCTTGACCGCGATACCCCCACCACTCTGCGAGCATTTTACTCGAGTTCCCCCCGTGGGAAGATGCGGGCGGCCTTTTATTCTTCGTTAGATATTTATTTAATCTATATAGTAGCCAATTACATGCAACACATTCTCCTGTATATTCCACGCTGCATGCATTGCATGCGTCACCGCACCGCGAGCCCAACGGACAACGGAGAGGCAAACCGCGCAGCCACTGGCAGGTGCTCATTTTTTTTTTAAGTGCAGAATGAAAACTCCGCCGGCATCCGCGCTCCTCCTCTCTCCCCCTAGCAACGGCGCGAGGAGCGGAGAGGAGCGTCTGTAGCAACGGCGCAGCGACGTCACGCCCCACGTGACTGCGCGCGCTCCGCCCTCCGCTCCGTGGCTGCGCGCGCCCCGCGCCGGCTCCGCACCGCTCTCCGCGCCGTGACGTCACGGCGCGTTGTGCAGCTGGCGCCTCCGCGCCGTGGCTGCGCGCGCCGCGCCGGCTCCTCGCACCCTCTCCGCGCAGCTGGTGTGCCTCTCCCCCGTTAGGTTTGCACTCACCCTCGGCCGCCGAATAGGTGCTGATCTGTAGTGACGTGTGTAGTGTGTGTATGTGTGTGTGACGCACTCGCGAGGTGCATTAATGCATCATACGAAAAGCGTGAAGTGTAAAATAAATAAATAATACTTCATATATAAATGTGTGTGTGTGTACAAATGCATCATGACAACAACACTTTAAATCATTAATTACACTTAATCATCATCATCAGTAAAAGTGCTTTGCACTTAAAAACGGCCAGACCTCCGTGGGTCGGCTGGCGCGTGCTCTCTCGCTGCCGTCTCCTTCGCTCGGCTCTGCAGTTTAGTCGCGCGCGCCCCCTCATAGCATCACCCCGTGCTTCGCACTTCCTCATACTCCCCTTCGGGGAAATGCGGGTATTTTTTTTCTTTGTGCGCTCTCGCTGGTTTTAACTGAAGAGTCCCGAAATAAAATCATTTGTCACGAAGTCATACTAGAAGCATACTATCCTCACGCAGTTTCACATGGGATAAATTCCTATTTGGCGCTCACAGAGCCGAATAAAAAGCGCGCACAATACATCTCAATGCGGTTGCAACGCGCCCCTGGAGGGTTGAGCACAGTCTTGGGCAGTAACTAGTTACTAGTAACGCTTTACCGGTAACTAGTTACTTTTTTCAGTAACTTATAACTGTAACTAGTTACTTTAATTCAGAGTAACTTGTACCTGTAACAGTGTACTTTTTACACGGTAACTGTAATTGTAAATACCGTTACAGTTACTTCCTTTAAAAAAAATATCCACCAGAAACACTCATTAAAGCAGGGCCGGCAGTATCGCGACGTTTCTCTTAAATATTCATGACTAACTTACCTCTGTGGCTCTATAGATAATTTGCAAAATGTATTGTATCTCACTAGTGGAATGCTTTTACGATCTATTGTTTGCATCGCGATGCTGTGCAGGACACGGACATCCCTTGGCTCTTTTTAGGGGCGAAGCTCCTTAGGGTGTGGGTCGTTCCCTCCTCTGTAGTAGTAGTCGTCGTGTATGTATGTAGCCACCTCGCGCCGCCGGGAGGCCCGCGCTCGCGCTCGGCGCGTGCCTCCCGGCGCGCTACTTCTCTCCTCTTCCATCTGCTGTCTTGTGAGAGAGAGAGAGAGAGAGCGAAAGGCGCGCGTTGAATATGAAACGTTCTTTCTTCGATGAACGCTCCACCAATTCGCAAAGAAGGAGAACGCGCCCTCACGTGCGAGAGACAAGCTTGACGCAGACAGCGTCTTCTAGCGAGTTTCTTGATTGCTCGCGCTGGAGAACCATTCACCGGCCACCCATATATATATATATATATATATATATATATATATAGGCACTGGATCTTAACTTGCAATGAAGTGCCGGTGGGAGATTTCACTTGTGCGTAGTTGAACATAAGGATTCCTAGCGTGCGCGTTAACTAAATAATCCGGAACTCGGCACGATCTACGATGAACCTCCGGAGCTTCGCCCACTCATCATCATTCACTCCGCGGATGTGCTGTGAATTTTTTTTTTATTTGTAGATGTCTTGATGTGTTTCCAGGGCGGAAATGACTTTTTTTATACGAAGGCAAGCAAAGCGCCGCCGGTAGGCGACAAAAAAGGGCGAGGAAGAGTTCTCCCCGCCCCATGCAGAAAAAGGTGCGCGACACCGCAGTATGGTCGGCGTAAGTGACGAAAGTCACTGTTGTTCAGAGGCCGGTGCAGCATCCTTAATTTTTTTGCGTGGCCAGCCATTTCTTCATGACGACCCGCGCGGAAACCACCTAGAGACAGACGCTTTTCAGTGCCTCGCACACGTTCAGTTCTCAACTTCCAAAAAGCACTACCCAACGTGCCGGCTGCAATGGCTTGGAGGGGCCTGTCCTTTTTGTCGCGTCTCAGGATGAGCTCCCATTCCATTTACGAGCGTGCAGCAGTTCTTCGTGGCATCAGGCTATCCCAACGTATAAATGCGAAGCATTTCTTCGCGAACTTCGGCGACTTTGAGCGTATCTATCTATGTAGCCACCGACGACTTTGTGCTCTCCTGGCCGTTTCGTTAATGGAATGTATACGAAAATTGGTATGCAACAACATGACTGCATGACGAACATAAATGACAGGTCATAACATGAAAATAATTATGTGCATGTCATGAGCGGCATGATTTACGTGCCACGGCCTTGGTGCTCTCCTGGCGTTTTCCTTAAGGGATGTATGCTAAGATTGGTATGGCACAACATGACTGCATGACGACATAAATGGCACGTGATAACACAAAAGTCATGACATGTATGTCTTAATCGGCATGATTCACGCGCCACGGTCTTGGTGCTCTTGCGTCCGTTGTGTTAAGTTGATATATATATACCAGAATTGGTATGACGAGGCAACAATATATGACAACCATGGGTGACACGTTCTAAGAACATGAAAATTGTGACATGCATGTATAAGCGGCATGCTTTACATGCCACGCGTTTCGTTAATGGGATGTACACCAAAATTGCTATGGCACGTGCACGACTGCATGACGAACGTAAATGACATGTCATAATATTATAATCATGACATGCTTGTCATGAGCGGCATGGTTTATATGCCACAGTCTTGGTGCTCTTGCGGCCGTTTCGTTAACTTCATAGGTACCAAAATCGGTATAGCGAGACGCAATGCCGTTTCATTTTACGTTCTGACGCATGCTTCGCATTTCCTTGATCCCACTGCACGTGGGATCTGCCTTTTTTTGTAAATGAATTCTCACAAACAATAAAAAAAGTTGTTAGAGAAAATTAGGCGTAAGCAGCGATTGCTGGTGTTGGGCTTTTGCGTGAGCCCATTCTTTCCTTTTATCTGGCGCTTTGCTACGAGCAACTTCAACTAACCGCACGCCTTCATACGTTTCCGTTGAAAGAACTACATAATTTCGCTTGCGGTGTAGTAATGTTGTACAGTAACGGAAAAGTAACGACGTTACTTTTTAGCAGTAACTGTAACCGTAACCAGTTACTTCTGGAAGCTGAGTAACTGTAACATAGTTACTTTTCTGGCTCAGGTAACTGTAACACTGTTACCTTTAGGTAACGTGCCCATGACTGGTTGAGCATGCGGGCGCACCGCTCCGGCGCGGGGAGGGAAGAAATCCGAGGAGGATTGAGGAGGAAAGCGCACGTGTGCAGGAGAGTGTCGCTACTTTCCAACATCAAGGGGTTTTAAAACGCAAACCTTCGCTGCGCCATCTAAACGCGAATAGTGAAAGCGTCAAAGCCGCTCTAACTCTGAGGCGTATCGGCCGTTGTTAGTAACTTAAGAACAACGCAAGCGCATAAAGTATTAAAAAGAACATCGTCCAATAATAATTGCATAAGTTGCCGTAGTCTGACGAGGCAGTTTCGCTTTCGTTGTGCATGTGTAATGTGGTCAAACTAGAATCCATAGCGAAAATATCGTTGTCTTACCGACGGTTGTCAATTAGCGAAGAAGAATACTCGAAGCGAAAACCAGCAACATGATTTATTGCGAATCAGCTAGCCCCACAATGCAGCAAGACGACACGATGCGAAACGGGCAGCTGTGAGTTGTAGGGGGCCGCCATCCCCTACGCGCTAAAGAAACTTAGCGAGCGTTTTGCGTCTACGCTAAATTCGAAAATAACGAGCGATCGCTAAACGCAAAGCTGGAATAGCGTGCGTACGCATGCGCAGTCTGACCCCGCTAATTTTAGCGTTTAGCGGGGCGCAACTTAAGCTGCACTAAAACTCTCTATTGTCCTCAGTTATGGAGGTAGGTGATGCGCCAGGCGAGCCTGGTGGCCACCTCCTCTGCTCTCCGTATGGCCTGGAGCTGGACACTAATGCCGGTGGAGGTCGGAACCTCCTCCCACCCCTCAGGTGAGGGAGTGGACAGGAGATAGGAGAGAGTATCTTCTCGGCAGTCCCAGAGGATAGGTTAAGTGTGGCTGTTGAGCCGCATTGCGGGCAATGTGGCTTAACTCTCGCGAATAATTGTTGGCGCATTTCACCTGTAAGCAGACCATTATAGCACTAGTTCGACGAAAAAGGGGAGGGGGGGGGGGCAAACTGCAAAGTGAGCGTGAAAACTAATACATGACCAGGCGCGCGTTTTCTACTTCCAAAGGTAGGTGGCTTCCTCATTCCAGGTAGCAAAGGCCAATCCGCTATATATGGAACACACGTCAAGGCTTGTATAGTCGACCTACCTGCGTTTCCCCCATTTCCGGCTGGTATCTTCGAAGCGCTCAAGGTGAGGGAATTAACAAGGAACGGCGACTGTCGACATGAAATATCATTTATTGACGTTTGATTTACAGAAAAAGTAAGCAAACGAATCAATAACAGTAGTGCACTCTCCAGGCTGAGGTGCGCGTGTGCGCAGTATTTCGGCCACGCATCCACAAGCTATAAACATTTTATTTCAAAGCAGGAAACGCACTCCTTGCGCTTTAAACAACGGAGCTGCTTTTTTATGTTTCAGCTCAACGAAAAAAAAAAGAAACTTTATAGCTCCAGCGCTATAGATCGTGGTTCCTTGGACACATTTCCCTTAGTAGTACACATTTACATACAATGTGACCTCACAGTTAATTCCATCGTTTAATATGGCTACGTGAGAAACGCTCCGTCTTGTCGCCACCCTGGTATTGTAACGATGTTCACTCAGCCAACACTTATGCAAGGATATGATGGCAATGAAATGCTGTTTTTACTGTTGATTACGTGTCACTTCAGCATAACTTCAGGCAACTCAACTACGTTCTGTTTCGAAGTTCCCTTCGTCGCAGTGACGGTATGGGTCGTAGAAAAATAAGTTCCTATTTCCGTGACAATACATTCAAAACAGGCAATTATAACAAGATATTGCAGTTTTCTCGAAGTAATGGTAAAAATGGCAAACGACAGTGCCATGTACCAGAATAATCAATTAGCAATTACCAGAATAATCACGACGGCATCTTGCCGTCGCTTTTTGCGAGTCGTATGTTGCAGCGCCCTACTGATACTTCTACCGACATTATGCAGTAAGAACGAAAGGTGGTCCACGAAATATACCTGCCATGCTTCACCGAGCAATTTAATAACGAATCCCGCAGTGTTCGACATGCTGTGATGTGGTACGCGTGCACTAAGAGACAGCATTTTTAAAGCCTTCACGATAGCTTGAATGGTGCGATATGGCGCAACGAAGGTAGAAATAAGGTCATCAAAAGTATGCATCTGAAAAACAAAAGCGAATTCACTGTGGGCCACGTAATTCGCCCTCAAAAAAAAAGAGTTAAACGGAAAGCTCGCTCGCCGTGTGCCGTGTGCACACTCGCATCCTCGCCGATGCATCGCTAGCGTTGAAATTCGACACCGCTGCGCCTCATCCCAACCTTGCCCGTTAAAGAGATTTGCCGCCTTGGCGGAACCACAGGGCGCACTCGCGGCTGCGATGGCTCATACGAATCGACGCTGCTGCCAGAGAAGGAAGCAGGGTGCATTCGTGGCTGCGATGGCTTGTACGAATCAACCCCCAGCCAGAGACGGAAGTGGCCGGCGAAAGCGTGCCTACGGAACCATGGCGTCCTGATCTCACAGGTGAGCAGGGACGCCTACGGGGCTGACCGTTCGACTTCCACAGCGTCTTGTACACCGAGCGGGTGCTGAGGTCCTTATTCAGTGGGCAGTAACGCAGAGTGTGCGCCTCGTCTCCTCCGGGATATCCGCACTGGGGACACTGGTAGCTCCGCAACACGGGACACGTGACACGGCCCTTTGACCTGCGCAGTCATTGAGCATAGTGTATAGCACTGCACCTGAAGCGCTGTCCGCTACGCATATCTACAGAGGGAGAAGTGCCCTGTAATGTAAAAAGTCACGCTTCTGGCTTTGGCACGCGAACCCTTCATGAGTGCATTTCCTTGAGTTTTACAGCGGAGCTCTTGGGGGCTCGCCATGTCCGTGCCCAGCGACCGCTGTCACGCAACACGGAAAAAGCCGACCCACTTCCCAAACTCTTGGCCCTCAGCCTACTGCTCCATTACAGTAATTTTTTGAAGGGCAATACCGAAAGAAAGTCTCCAAGACGACCCACTGCCCAAACTCTTGGCCCTCAGGCTTCTGCTCCATTACAGTAACTTTTTGAAGGGTAATACCGAAAGAAGGAGTCTCCAGACTACCCACTGCCCAAACTCTTGGCCCTCAGCCTTCGGCTCCATTACAGTAGAATAAAATGTATTGCTGGGCTAGTTCGTGCATAGTTAAAATATAAGACGGTGGCGCGAAATGGAACAAGGACAAAACAGGAAGAAGCGACGTATACAAGCGCACTTGTATACGTCGCTTGTATACGTCGCTTCTTCCTGTTTTGTCCTTGTTCCATTTCGCGCCACCGTCTTATATTTTATCCATTATATAATTTTTTGAAGGGGAATACTGAAAGAAGAATGTCTCCAAGACGACCTACTACCCAAACTCTTGGCCCTCAGCCTACTGCTCCATTACAGTAATTTTTCGAAGGGCATTACCGAAAGAAAGAGTCTCCAAGACGACCCACTGCCCAAACTTTTGGCCCTCGGCCTACTGCTCCACTACAGTAATTTTTCGAAGGGCAATACCGAAAGAAAGTCTCCAAGACGACCACTGCCCAAACTCTTGGCCCTCAGCCTTCTGCTCCATTACAGTAATTTTTTGAAGGGCAATACCGAAAGAATGTCTCCAAGACGACCTACTACCCAAACTCTTGGGCCTCAGCCTACTGCTCCATTACAGTAATTTTCCGAAGGGCAATACCGAAAGAAAGAACGTCTCCAAGACGACCCACTGCCCAAACTCTGGCCCTCAGCCTACTGCTCCATTACAGTAATCTTTTGAAGGGCAATACCGAAGAAAGAAAATCTCCAAGACGACCCACTGCCAAACTCCTGGCCCTCAGCCTACTGTTCCATTATAGTTATTTTTCCAAGGGCAATGCAGAAAAAAGGTCTTGTCCTCCGTTTCCTGTGTCGGGCTACAGAGAAGGCAAAGGTGGATTTACTCCCGCCTTTGATCTACTGCCTTCGGCCTACTGCTATACGTTAGTGATAGTGATACACGATAGCGATAATCAACTTGACACTTTGGCTAGGGTGGTTCTTCCGAAAGAAGGAAAAGTTGGGTGAATTTCCTGGAGCGAGTTTAGACGTTGATCGCTTAGGTTGTTTCCCTCCATTACTTTTGCGGCTTTGTGTATCTGGGATTTTTCAGTACAGTGACCTCGGACTATCGTTTAATAGATAAAGATGAGAAGTTAAGAAGAAAATAGTAAATTAAGTTTATGCTTTCATTTTTGCATTCCAACTCTTCGTCTGCGGAGAAATACGACGACACTGTAAGCTGTTATTGTATGAATCTGTTTTGAACGTGACATGAAACAAAGGGGAAAAAAGCATGAAGTTAGGTAGGGCGGTGTTATTTTCTCAAAATTTACCGACGTAATTAGTTCTAGAACATGGTACAGAGCGGCCGTTTTATGGCAGCACGAAAGTCGGGCGTCGTTAATGAGTTTTCTTCCTCATCGTTTTTGTTCAGCTTTTTCTTCAACTCCAGCGTCGTCGATATTTGAATTGGCCTCGCCCTGTGCGGCTGCAGACATTGGTCAATAGCACACGTGCCAGTGGGTGGTTTCTTTCAGTTCGCCAGAACATCCTTCCATGAATTTTCTTCTGATTCGGTCAGGGACATGGGTACACAAAAACAACGGGTTCGTCTTTTCTGCACTCATTCTTATTTTTTCCATGAGACAGTCCTAGTTCATCGTACCTCAATTTGATGGCACACGAAGCCATAGAAGTCCAATGATTCTTCTCAGGGACGTCGACACGAATTGTTTTCAGTCGAGAAATTACCTACTGTGATCAATATTCCTTCTCATAATTGCACCTTTTGCAACCTAGAGTTTTTCATTAGCAGCTATTTAAGTAGTAAACACTTAAGTGTCCACGCACTGCCCTAGGTTCTGTGTGAACATGTAAA
>JABSTT010001796.1:0-76712 GCA_013339685.2 Hyalomma asiaticum
CCGGTAGGCTACCCAGCACTGGGGAAGGGGGGAAGGGGAGAGAAAGTCGAAGAATTCCGGTCACAAAATAAGCATGGATTTCTGCAGGTATTTATTTTAGCATATTGTTACGAGAAATGAACGATAAGTGAACAGTGTTTCAAACATAAGACCATAAGGACGCGTTAAGGATATTTTATTGAATACAACCTATATTAATATTAACGCAGATAATTTAAACTCTGAATGTACAATCTGCCACCACCAATTTGTGGCATCTCGCACATATTTCCCTATCAGCAAGCGATATAGAAATGGCTGCGATCACGAACTGTCCGTCGATTTGCCGTCCTCCTCCACTCTTCAGAGCATCGTGTGAAAGTTCCATCATCGACGGACATGGGGGCCACATTGGAGGCTCAACGGCTGCTCTGGGACACAACGCGGAGGAACTTCGCCGGCTGCTTCGAGGATTGCCTGCAATGTTTATGAATCAGGTGATCGTTCTGTATGAATTGACGGTACTTTTCTGCTAAGACAACCTGAATGCCGATAGTCACCTTCTTGGTTGCGATGCCTCATCAGTGGTTACGACATCGGTCGGGCTCCTGAAGCAGCGGCAGGATCAGCGGGAAGATGATGTTGAGAGTGCACAGCTGCCATTCATGCACTCCATTCACATTGCCGGTGCGTCTGCCGCAGCGCTTCATCCTGTCCTAGATTTCCGGAAGTGGGGTGGGGAGCATGCAGGAAACAAATTTAGTGGCACAGTGAACAAGCTGGAAACAAACTGCAAAGAAAGTTGAATAAAACAGTGGAATCATGTGCTGTTCGAAAATATCAGCGTTGTAATGTTACGTACACCTGAAATACAGCGTGTTTAGTGGTGCCTGCTTAATTCGCCCCCCGTCGTTGTTCAGTAAAATTCATAGGAATTCTCACCTTATCGTCCTTGCCTCCTTGCGCGTGGCGTTCGTGTGGCCTTGACTCGGAGAGCAGCAGCAGCAGCAGCGACGACAACAGAAGGATGCCGGTAGTGCACTCCCCGCATTCAGGCCCTTTGTCGACATTGATGGACCATGTGCCGCAAGGCCCGTTTCTTACCTGGTTGTTACAAAACATTTTTACCGGGTTGCTTTAAGTTAATTAAGGCTGAAACAACTCAGCTTGTTCTCTTGTTAAAGCGTGGGCTGAGGTTGCTTACCAGTGGTGATATGATACGAGCAAATAAGGTAGGTCGCTGTGCCACTGGCCTATTCCAACGGGACTGCGGATAAGTTTTGACCATCACCTAGTATTTTTCAAGTCATCCCGAACGCCAAGTACGCTGCTGTGCTTGCATTTCGCGCGAATCAGATTGGGACCACAATGGCCGCGAATCCAACCCGCGTATACAAACTTAGCAGCGCGGTATTTCACCTGCCGGCTACTGCTTCGCATGAGCAGCAAGTTAGAGGAAATTTCTTCGCAGACATGTCCCTACGAAAGAAGCGGTGTATTACTCTAGTTCAGGGGATAATAGTGAGAGGTATACGTACGGAAAAAGTACAACGGACATCAGAATGAATTTGATAGCCCATGTGTCACAGTAGCACAAGGCGGGATTGGAAAAGTGGGTTAGCCAAAAAAAGGAAACGTAATAAAAAAAATTGGAGTTAGCCGCACCGTTGAGCAGGAATTATATACGCACGTTTTATGCAGTGTCTGTTTTTGTTTAAAACAGTATGAAAAAGAACAAAAAAACTAAAGAGCACTGGGCGCAGGCGCTGAACTAACCAACAGTCAGCGCTGCACAAGTTATCCCTTCGGCAATAAACGATATTTAGTATGGTAAAAAAAAGAAAAACCAACATTTCAAGATGGCGTCGCTGTGACCGCTCAGGCTCACCTGCGCTAATCGATGTTTTCGTTTCGCCGAGTCGCCGCGCTCTCCCGCATTTGGCACCGCCATGCCCCGGTGCTCCTTTTGCCCACGCAATCCTCCCATGATTTGCCTCTTCTTGGCTGGTTTCAGAGGCTCAGTTGACAAGGCGTAGATCGCTTCGAGAAGGGGCACTCTTCTTTCAATGTGAAGACGCGTCTGAAAGGGCCACGTCATGGAACCTTCTGCCAGCGATGCCGACCTGCTCGCGCTTAGGTCGCACGCGATCTTCATCCTCTTCGTTTGACAGGGAGACGCTACTGACATTGACAGAACAGAAAAGCGTCGGAGGGGTTTCAGCAGCGGGCAAGATTCTTGATGCTTGTTTCATTGTGTCAGTATGGCTACCTGACGCCATCATGCCGTATAACACGTTTCTTTTTTTTTCAGGCGAAGATTCTATTGCTTCATAAATATCAGCGTCGTTGGCGTCGTTTGCGCTGTGTGTCTACATGCGAAAGCAATCATCACCGTGAAAGCAATGCGTGCGTAATTCGTCCTTGTAAGGCGTCGAGTACTGAAACGGAAGGAGCGCGCCCGTAACACGTGCACGCTGTTCAGTGCACGTTTGGCAAAAGATGTTAACTTATCTGAGCCTGACCAACAGCTTGGATATTCTATCAAAGAAACAAAAGAAGAAAGAATGAAAGAAATTTGGAATGAAAAAAGATTACAATAATACATTAGTAAACACAAAGGAAGAAAAGGAGTAAAGAAAAATCACAATACAGATAGAAAGACGAGGGACGGGAAGGCAGCAAGACAGAGAAGGAGAAATAAAAAATGACAGACAGCCAGACAGGCAGACAGATTAAAAGGAAGAAAGAAAGAAAGTCTCGCATGTGCGAAGCTTCAGGATAAGCACACTTATCAGCGTATTTTAGGTGCACGGTAGGACCAAGACCTACCTCAGTGATTTCGTATATCCAATGCGTCGCCCGAGTTTAATCCTATTTATACCGTCGAGATTCATAATTTCATCACACCAATATAGCGAAATTATCGCTTTCTCTTGGGGAGTTTTCCAGGTCATGGCATCCATGCTGTCGTTCTGGCTCGCCATCTGCATTCTTCGCGTTACATTTCACGCCCAGGTCGAGCGCTTTCCCTTGAGTCAGGATATCAGTTACACCTATTTGTTCCTTTCTCTATTGCACTCGTTTCCTGGATCTTTACACCAATCTTTTTTCATTCTACTGCGCGCTGATTGGTCCTTGATCTTATCTTAAGTATTTTCGTTATCCTGCAGGTTTCCGCACCATATTTCTGTACCGGACAAACGCAGTGATGAGCTTCGCATGCTCCCATTTCTCGGTAATGTGAGGGATCCTAATTATTAATGGTCTTACGTCATCTGGTAGCAAAATAGGTGACACCTAAAAAACTCGAATAAATAATACGAAATAATATTTGCTTATTCTTAGCATGTTCCGGACACTTCGAAGCGCACTTGTATCTTAATCCACCACAACTGCGAAGCATCGAGCAATAACATTTTCATTCCATCGCCCTAGTCAAGGGTGAGCTAGGGTGTTCCTTGGTTCTAGTTTTTTCAAGTAATTCTATTCATTTCCCAGTTTGAACCGTTGGCTACTTTCCTGAGGATTTTCGGTGCGCATACCTCGAGCACAGCTATGTCTAGAAATTAAGCACTGACTGCAGCTAAAGCAGCACTCCGCTGCTTCTAAGAGCACATTTTAGATATTTTACATGTTCGCTATTGAACATAACGTGGCGTCAGAGACAATTAAAAAGTAGCGTGCTTCATAAACTGCCGCGTACAAATACATAGAACTTATTTTTTTAGCTGTTGTTTAAAAAATGGTGAAGCGATCCACCTCGCAGTGAAACTTGAGACAAAACTCGCTAGTTAAAGAAAACCATTTCACATGCAAAATATAACATGCAAGCTATTGAATATTACACCTGTGCGGTGCCTAACCATATTTATTGCGCCTAATTGTGTCTTTTATTTAACCAGAATGTGTGAATATCGCGATCGCAGACAATCGCAGCTTTCTTTAAGGTTGAATGGTCTGCCGACTGCATATATTGAGTACCTAAATGATAACGAACATGTCAAGATTATATTTCCCTCCTGGTAACTGAATAATGACATGTGTTCGAGGCGTATCTACATACCTGCTACGTCTTCAGATATATCTACGCCATAAAGCAACCGTGTTTTACAGCATTATTCTCTCACGGGCAAACACGGAAATCTTGTTCACTCCTTCCTCTTGTTGCCCCAGCTTAACAATCAAAGCCTTCCAAATGGCGCAGAAATTTGGGGGTTCAGGTTATGCTCCAGGCGAAGAAAAATCGTCTTATTAAATACTAGTATTGCTATTACATATTCAATATTAGGAATACTAATATTTTATCACTGCGTTTTGTGACGGTTGTTGAGGGAGCTTTTCAGGATAGCTTCAAAAGATTTAAAAAAGACTTCAAAAGGTTTAGAACATGGGACAGGAAGCCCGATTTCAAAATGGTTGTACTTTTTATTTACAGGTTAGGTGTGATTGCAAATTCGTAGGAAGCGCGCAGCTTCGTTATTTACAATAGCCTATGTACATCGTCTAAGCATGTGTTGCCATCCGTAGCCGCGAAATGCTGAGCACAAATGCTGTCGACCCCGTGCTGCCCAGTTCTTGTCCCAGTTTGGTCGATGCACGTCTTTCTATCGGACGTAACAGTGCATGCATGATATCAGGTAGTGATAATGTAAAGACGTATGGGCTCTGTCTGAGGTACCTAAAAATTTCTAAGGTACGGCCACTCGTGAGACAACACGAGACCAATATATCTGATTTTACCGAATTCCGACTGTACTATCTCGCGCTTACTTCAATGCCAAAAGCTAAGCTTGTGGTCGTTGGTAGTGTCGGTGGACCTCGCTTAAAACGAATCCGCGAAAAACATTAGGGAGTAATAGCTAAGTGGCTTAGCGGGCCAGCGGGTCCACGAAATACGCGGAGACGCAAGCTGCACATGCGCGGAACGCTGGGACAGCCAGCATCTATACGGAGCGAGCCGCTCGCCCGCACATTTCGACTCTTCAGGGGAGCGTGTCCAGCGGGCCAGGCTGCGAGCGTTTTCCAAGATGGCAGCCCCCAGCACGAGCGGCGGCGGCATGTCGTCAGGTCATGTAGCAAAAATGAAGATGTGTTTGTACATAACACCTGTGATCTAATAAAAAATGCCTTTCATTCCATCGCCCTAGTCAAAGGTGGGCTGAAATGCTCTTTGGTTCTAATTTTTTCAAATAATTCTGTTCATTCCCCGGTTTGAACAGATATCCTTTTCGCAGTAACTTGAATTTTATTGGGAAGGTAAAGCCTCTACTGTATAGGCAGTGATTCCAACAGGTTACGCAGCAATGAGTTCCGCTGAAACAAGCGGGCCGTGGCCCAGCTATTACTCTTCCTTTCGACATGCACTCCGCTGCCCCCTCGGCTCCTTCGCTGGGCCCGCTGATACGCTGAGCCGCTTAGCTATTACTCCCTAAGAACGCTTGGGAAACACTCAGTTCGCCCCGTTGTAAGGTGCGGGTCCGCTAGAAGGATAGAAATCGTAGAAACACAGTCGCAGGTTCAGACACAAAACGTGCTTGGTGAAGTTGCGCAGTAATGTGTTCTGTGCAGTAATTTAATCGAACGGTGAAATATCACCATAGAGCAGAAGCAAAGGTAAAGCGCGACGCCCGTGTGGGGGCGTCTCGGATGCTGCGGTGAGGTGCACACATTTCCCATGAACGTTTGTGTCATCGTTGCGTCGCTTGAGAAAATCCTAAAGCCTTGCGTCACTTGAGAAACTCCTATTGGCGGCCGCAACCTTCGAAACACGGGACCAATGGAGGCTCTATTTACACGTGACTTCCGGCGGTCTTCATGCCCTCAGTATCGCTTTCTTGCGGAAAAAAAACGCAGGCTTCCTCGCCATGCAGGGCCGTTGACAAATGTTTTCTTTGTTTTAGAACTGATGCGACATCTTGATCTCAGTGGCTTGAAACGCTACATTGAGAATAACCGCCATATGTTTATAATTATTGGTCACCTAATTATATCTTCATTTTCTTTAGTGTGGGACCAGTTCTTCGAGGAATGGAACTACGAGAAAGGCAGTTTGAGATCAGGTGGAATGGAGCCCAACACCAGGGAGCTGTAAATTGCACAACTAAAGCCATATTTTCTAGTTTTTTTAATTCCATCAGAAATCTTCCAGCCTTCCCTAGTAGTCCAAGGGGAGCCCAGGTGGAATAGGGCCCGATACCAGGGAGCTGTATATGGCACTAATAAAGCCATAGTCTCTTTTTTTAATTCCGTCAGAAATGTGCCGGCCTTCCATAGTTGTCCAAATGAAACCATGGCCTTTTGTCACGCCCCCCTTCTACCCGCTTTCTGTTTTGTGCATCCCCCCGCCTTTAACATCACGAGGTAAGAGACAACTTGCGTTTGGCTTTCTGGAGCCATCCAGTATGGCGTACCTTTTGTCGTGTTTTCTCGCGCATTTCGTATCGTTATTTTTTTTTCGTTAATCCCCAGCATTTATTCTCACGACATTTGATGTCATCACTTAATGACCGAATCTGTCGCCTGTCTTGTTCATAAGAAAAAAAAATAGATTTTCCTCTGCATAGGTCACTTCTGGCTAGTGTTGTATGGAACGTCGTTCCATACAACACTGGCCTTTCTTGTTCATTACATTCATAAATGATCTCCCATCGTACATACTGGAAGAATGTGTCCTATATGCGGATGACACAAATGTGTTCATAGCGGCTAAGACTGAGAAAGACTTGTACCAAAAATCTAATCACACTATGAACAGGCTCTCTTACTGGTTACACATAAATGAACCAATTCCAATGTCATTATGATGATTTTTTCCATCTATGTGTCACCTTGCAACATTCATTTGACATCATTGGTTTATCTGAAACTTGGCACAGAGATTCGTCATGTGTTAACTACAATATCCCAGGTTACAACCTTGAATTAGAAAGTCGGCGATCCACAACAGGCGCTTCTTTGCACGGAGGGGTGGCTCTATACATTAGAGACACCATCAAGTACAAAGTATGACGGGACCTATGTTTTACAACAGAGTGGTGTGAATCACCTTTCATAGAAATTCCTGCTATTGCAACATCAATTCGTTGTGTACCGCATAAAACAAAATCCACGCTTATTGGAGTAATATACAGATCCCCTCAGAACCGGAGAGAATATTTCCTTCAAGCACTACAGTTGTTTCTCACAAAACATGCAACCAATGAGACCAACATTTTTATCACAGGGGACCTCAACATTGATACTTCTGACAAAAACAGCATGACTTGCGATTACTTAGATCTTCTGGCGTCTCATGGTTTAAACCAACTAATAAATACGCCAACTCGATACAATGGTGACAAGCACACGACATTGGACCCTATAATAACTAATTATATACATAGCAGATATTGCACCATTACAAGTGGTACAATATCTGCTGATATAACAGACCACATGCCTATCTTTACGGCATCTACATCGTCATTCTCTACTAAAAATGAAAAATGTGTCCGTAAAGTGTATGACTACAAAGCCATAACATCAAAATTAAGTTTAGAAACATGGGACAGTGTTTATAGTGTAACTACTACTGACGAGAAACTTGATGCTTTTGTAAATGTAGTTTCATGATCACATGAACAGCTCTTGCACTACGGTATCCGGCAGTAGAAAAAGACTAAAAAGAAAGCCATGGATTACACAAGGACTATTAAAGTCGATAAATCATAAGAATAATCTACATAAAAACTTAAGCTCTTTCCTTACAGAGTAGACTTGGAGAAGAGATACAAGATGTATAAAAAACATCTAGAAAGTTATTGCATATTTCGAAAGCTGATTATTATCATTGCCAAATAATTAGTACCGCTAATAATACTGCTAAAACATGGAAAGTTCTGAACTCTGCAATGAACAATGGGACACATCAAAGGAAATCGATAGCTATTACTCATGGTAATACTGTCATGACAGAACCATATGCGCTGGCAGAAAAATTTAACTGTTACTTCGCTGAGCTTCTTGCAGAGCTTACCTCAAAGCAACAGCCTGCGAAATTTCAAAGGCCTGATGATTTACCCATAATAAAGCAACACAATAGCTCGTTTTATTTGGCACCTACTGATCCTACTGAGGTCCGTAGTGCTGTGCTGTCGTTAAACAACACAAATTCTGTAGGACATGATAACTTACCTGTAGCCCTGTTGAAACAATCAGTGAATTTCATTGCGGAACCCTTAGCCGATATAACAAACACAGTGTTTTCATCTGGTGTGTTTCCGACAGCTATGAAAATCTGCAAAGTAATACCGGTATTTAAAAAGAACGACAAACTACTCGTCGAAAATTACCGGCCCATTACTTTGCTTTCACCTTTATCAAAGGTAATAGAGAAACTACTTCTTAAGCGAATCAGATTTTATTTTGAAAACAACAAACTTTTATCAAGTGCACAATATGGATACCTGAAAGCGAAAAGTACTGAACTAGCTTTACTGACCTTAACGGAACAAATTAGGCAAAATATTGAAAATAAGCTCCTCACCATGGGCATATTTATTGACTTAACAAAAGCATTCTACGTTATTAATGACAAGAAACTGCTGTCAAAACTAGAGCTCTACGGTATTCGTGGCACTCCTAACAAGTTAATAGAAAGCTATCTGACGAATAGGCAACAGTATGTGTGCATCAATTGACGAAATTCTGATAAAAACCCATTAGTACAGGTGTCCCGCAGGGGTCAATATTAGGACCTTTCTTGTTCGTTATATTCATAAATGATGTCCCATCGTACGTACTGGAAGAATGTGTCCTATATTCGGATGACACAAATGTGTTCATAGCGGCTAAGACTGAGAAAGACTTGTACCAAAAAGCTGATCACACTCTGGACAGGCTCTCTTAGTGGTTACACATAAATGAACTAATTCCAAATCTTGCTAAAAGCAACTTTATAATTTTTTCTGCTAAAAACGTGCCACTTAGTAAGGATCGAAATTTGCTTATTAAAGGAGTTGCTCTAGAAAAAGTTAGTCAAACAAAATTCTTAGGATTAGTGATGGATGAACATCTGACGTGGCACAATCATGTGCATGATGTGACTAGGAAGATTTACAAAAACATACCAATATTTTATAAGCTAAGGTATCTGTTTCCACTACGCACCATTCTGATCCTTTACCGTAGTTTTGTTGAATCATAGGTGTCATATTGTATTTCAGTTTACGGACTTGCGTATCCCACGACATTACAGCCAATTCAGGTAGCACAAAATACAGTTTTGAGAATAATCTGTTTTACTCAACGTACTGAGTCCATATCATTTGCTTATCCCCTATTACATATTCTAACACTACACTGTCACATTCGTTTCCGCATCGCAGTTCTTACATACAAATTTCTAAGAAATATTATACACTGTCCGTCACTTCAATTTCATCGACAGGCTACGCACTATCCAACACGTTCCTTTTTACTATCGTTGTTAGCAGTTTCATGTGCTCGCACAAATTATGGAGCATTTTCCTTTATCAACACTGCAGCTAGTCTTTGGAACGCATTTCCTGAAGAACTAACTTCATCACCATCCATTCAGCATTTTTCTAACTCACCGCGCCAGTACTTCCTGTGTAATTCCTAAATTTATAGAAACTCTGTTTCCTTTCGTGTATACTGTACCGTTCAGCTTTTTTTGCATACTTCCGTTTCCTTTTGCGCATTGTATAACGTTTTATTTTGTTTTGTATACGCCTATGTATAAGGTCTTTTTACACGGATATAAATACCATCATCTGTCAAAGGGACCCCTTCCACAACTCATGTAGAGTTCTGGGTCCCAACTGTATAAATATTATGCATCGTACTCCATCTTGTTATGAATAAACCGGATTGATTGATTGATTGATTTGAACGACGTTCCTGGAACGAGTTTCTTTTGGGAAGAACGAAGTAACGCCATCGTTCCATTTAGGATTGGCGGAACTGTAACGGTAACGCGTTACATTTACGAAGGAACGGCAAAGGCAACGACGTTCCTTCTACGAACCTTCCACTCCACGACGATCGCACGTACGCAGCGCATCATGCAGGGCGGAATGGGCGGGCTACAACAAGCTGACCCTCGAGTCCGCGTTTTTCTGGCTCTTGTATCGCTCGCTCAAAAAAAAAGAAAAAAAATCACGTGCAAACGCGCCATTCTTTTTCTGTGTGTTATTTTGATGTTTCGACGAGGGTGATGATTCGCCTTCTTCCCTCCGGCCGTACGTCGACAGCGTATCCCGCTACTACTTGGCGGCGGCCGTTTACTGTGGCGTCTGGATAGTTTCAAACTGTCAGCCAGCCCTGTACAAGCGTACGGGAACGCGGGATGAACCGCATGCAACAGCGAAGTTCCTTTAGTTCCTTACAATCCCGCCTCCACGGTTCCCTCGGAAGTAAAGCACTGTCAACGCGTGGTTCATACCATCGCCGCTCACCGCAATGGTTCTGCGAACGCGGTTATGGCTATGGTTGTCCACACATGCAACACCCTCTATGCGTCAATCTCTTCATAGTGATTAGTTGAACTACATGGGACGCGCTTCAGTTTAGCGTCACACGGCCCTATCCTCTCTGCAAAAAGCAGAAATTAAATGCTTCTCCTAAACGTGCTCACGCGAACGTGTCCTGAATATGCTTACGTGCGTATATTTGAAATGCTAAGCGAAGCCAGCATCTTTCAAATCAGGACCCAGTTAATTGTGCTCGGCGATGCGCAGTTTGCTTCTAATAAACTTTGTAGCTTCATTGCTACGCGATGCAAGGGTTTACCTGCGCAGGAATAACCAAACATTTTAACGTATCGGACACCGTACACTTCACCGGACAGCATCAATTGCTGGTAACAGTATGCTAGCTGTCAACCATTCCTGTGTGGGGTGCGTCATTTTAATAGTTGGTGTCCCGTCAAATGATGTACGTGACGCTATTTATTTATTTATTTATTTATTTATTTATTTATTTATTTATTTCTTGCAACACAAGAGCATTTCGCCCTTGCATGAAAGTCGGCGTGCCTATGAACTGAACACCAATCAGTGCTTATTCCTAACGTGCCACGAAGAAAAGCAGAAAACAGTCCCACGTTATTTAATTCTGCGGTAATTTCACAGACAGCATTATCAAAGCGCCTCACACCGACATACATTTAGCGCAGCCATAATAACAATGAAAGAACAGTATGTCACAAATACATTAAAATGAGGAGAACTAAGTTAAAGCAATATTGTATCCGAAACTCTCATTTAGACTATTAAAACGCTAGAAAGGCTACCAATTTGGAGCAGTGTCGTTTACGCTCGGGAATGCTGACGATCTATTGGGTAATCTAGTTCCAGTATTTACGCGCAACGGCATGGGTCAGGCACAAACCTTTATATCCTATCTTAAACACAAAGGTCTATTGCTAGCTTTTAGAGTCAGATGCATCGCAGTAAATCGCGTGCATTGGTGCATGTGAGTGATTTACTATTTGCGCATTGGAGGCGCAGTTTCCTATAACTCCACACTTGAAGACCGAAGTGGAAAGCGCCATATATATGTGTTGCACTTGTAATAGACTAGCAACAAAGTTGCAGCGGAGTTGCCTGTAGTATGTTCGGTGCTCGTTGAAAATCCGTGAAGTAAACATAGCTCGATACAACATTCAAAATTTTCACTTTATTATGCCTCGAAATTATTCTACACTACTTTCAATTTTAGAAATCAAATGTAACGTTAACGTAACGGCACGTTCCAAATTTTGAAAATGTAACAGGAACGCGTTCCTTTCTTATTAAAGGAACTTGTAACAGGAACGCGTTACAAAGTTATGAAGGAAGGAGGAACGAGTTTTCGTTCCTGTTTGGAGGAACGTGTACAACACTGCTTCTGGCCTGAAGTTTGCCGCACATTACTCGTTGCGGCGCCGACAGCTTGTATTTTTCCTGTTTAAGTTGCTTCTCGTAAACGCTCTGCGGACGGAATCCTGCACTTCCGTATCCACAAGGTACTTCGAAAACAGTAGTAGTAGTCTGGAAACTATTCAGCACTTTTTCTTGAAATTACTCGCCCGCATTGAGTAATCGCACTACAAAGCTAGCAGCCCATGAAGTTGGTTCGTTACACTACTCATTACAGCAAGAAAACACCGATTCCAGTACCCCCATTACAGCAATGTCGTTGTAAGACGCCGGAAAGGATATCACAAAATTCATGGCTCTAATTATATTCTTCTGTGGTGTGCTGCCGTGAAAGTATAATCAAGTGCTCTATGATATAACCGCTGAGGCCTCGTCTAAACCACCATAATAGATTCTTGCATGACAGGAAAGCGTAAATAGAAAATATGATGGCTCATTATACTTCACAAAAACGCTCTTAAAGCATCTAGCAGCAAAGGGACACGTCTGAAAGAAGGTACAGTGTGAGCGCCCGCACGCACGGTGGCGTAGCGGCCTAGCTGATCACTAGCGCCACCTGCAGCGCCATTGTGGCAGCGCAACTGCAGGCCCTAGCGAGGGCCGCGACTCGTAATTTCGCTCCCGCCGCCGGCGCGCACGGCACGTTTTTGGTATGTGCGAATAAAGCGCATTTTCTTCTCGTTTTTACCACGCCTCAGCCTTCATGCCTAGCTCTCCCATCCCTCACAACTGGCGCAGTCGACCCCGACCCACGCCTGGAACGTCGCCTTTTGCCCGCTTCGTGAAGTGAACCGCCGGACCGGCCGCACAGCGCTTCGTCCTTTGTGTAGCGGCCGCAGCCCGATACGCCTCGCGCCCGCTTCGTCGAGTCATTTCGCGCCTTGCCATTTGTTTTCGCCAACCGACGTGCTGACGCCCACACCCGCCCGCCCGATGAAGTAGCTCGCCTGCAGAGTCCAAAAGCCTTTTCGCCCGCCTTTTCGTCTCTCGTGACTCTTGTGCTACTTTGTTGTGAACGCCATGCCGCTCGTGAATTGGAGCGAGGCTACGCCTGAGGACCTCGCCGGCTTTACAGCGGATTTCCTCCGTGAAGAGTTGGTTCGCCGAGATCTGGACACCGCCGGGTCGAAGGAAGAAGTAATCAACCGTCTCATCGCCGATATCGCCCAAAACCGCCTAACCACATCACAGTTACCTTCCCCAGACTCCGCAGCGCCCAGCCATCGCCCGAACACTACGTCGCCACCGACCTTCGATGCAGCCCAAAGTACCGAGTTGCTGACGGGTTTACTTCAACAGCTCCTTCACGTGTCCCAACGCGCTGCAGCCCCAGTCCAACTCACTACTCTTCCAGACCTGTCCGCATCGCTTCCTACTTACAGTGGAGACGGCAGCATTTCAGCGTCCCACTGGATTGAAGAGTTGGAACGAACTCGAAACCTAGCTTCGTGGAGCCTTCAACCCTCCTCGCTGTCGCTTTGGGAAGCTTCGGGGAGCAGCCGCGGATTGGAAAGCAGTCATTGGCCGTCAGTGCCCCACCTGGGAAGCCTTCAGACAAGCTTTCTTAGATCAATTCAGCGCCAAGCAAACCTTGCTACAGTGGCAACAAGCTGTTACTTGTCGCGTACAAGCGCACGGGGAGAACCTTGTCAACTACTCTCTGGCGAAGTTGAAGCTCATTTCGGGATGCCCAGTCACGCTCACCGACACTCAGAGCATAGAGTACGCCCTTCAGGGCATTGCCGACGTGAACCTGGCCACTACTATTGCAGCCCAACGACCAGAAACCGTCGCCGAGTATATGGACATCGTAACGCATCTTGACCAAACATTGAGCCACTCGTCTCGCCGACTCCCGCGCCCAGTGTATTCGAGCTCCAAGTTATCAACGCCAAGCCCACAGGCGCCCCGCCACATTGAAGAGCGCATGAATGTTCAGGCGGTATCAGACAAAACAAGAGCGCCACAGCGAATTTCAGCTCTACCAGTAGACCAACAAGAGGCTCGATACCTCACCATCTCCGCGAGGCATGGTGCTCCTGCCTACCGTCCTTGCCAGAACTTGGCCGAAGCCGTGTGCTTCCAGTGCCGCCAAAAGGGACATCTCGCATCCAAGTGCCCATCTAGAGCTACTGCCCCACCGTCTACAACGCATCCTTCGCCAGCTCTACACAGCACCCTTTCCGAGACCCTTGATGGATCGTTGGTCCAGTGCGCCCTTCTCAACGCCACAATTGCTGGGATAGGCCAGGTGGACGCATTTCCAGACAGTGGCTCTAAAGTGACACTTGTTTCTCGTCACCTGGTCAGCTCTTTACCGCTCCTGCCCTGGACCAGACCCCCTCTTATTGTCGTTGGAGGAACGACAGTGGCTCCTGCTGGTGCCATCTGCTTGAAGATCTCGGTGGGACCCATCAGCGGTTTAGTTGAAGCCGCTGCCCTCGACAACAATGCCGTGCCACTCATACTCGGCGAAGACTGGTTTTCCGCAAGTCACGCACAGTTGGTGTTCCAGCCACCCATGCCAACTGAAATTCGTCATTCCACCAAAGGAACAAGTGTGCGGTGCCATGAACGACTGATGCCCGGGATGTCGAATGCTGTTATGATCAAGGGGTCCTCCTTCAACTGCCATGTATCTGTACACCACAGCTCAGGAGGCCTCCAGCGAATGCCGCTCCCAGGCCCAGATGAACCCCCATGGTTAGCACTATCTTGCCAAGATGACGTTTCAAACACCAACCACCCGTCTTTTGAATGCAAGCAAGCCGCTTCTCTAACAACTGAGGTTTGCATTGACCCATCCTTGCCCGCCGCTCAGATCGGTAGCCACATGCCAGCACATCAACAACGGGAAATTAGGAGCATTCTGTCGAAGCACGCTGAAGTGTTCGCTCGTGAAGAGGGTGACATAGGTCTGTACAGAGGTGTTGAACACTCAATTCACCTGCTTCCCGACGCTGTGCCATACAGTCGATCCCCTTACCGTTACTCTGCTGCAGACCATCGTTTTCTTGAGGCCCAAACAAGCACACTCCTTCAGCAAGGCATCATTCTTCCGGCCTTAGAGCCTTGGGCATTCCCTGCAGTGGTTGTCAGCCGAGGTAGCAAGAAGCGCCTTTGGGTTAACTATGTGCCCCTAAACAAGATGACTGTGAGTGTCGTGCAGCCACTTCCACATGCGGATGACATCATGGATGACATTGCTGGTTCAGAGTACTTCGCCTGCCTTGACCTAAAGTTTGCTTACTGGCAAGTTCGCGTTCGTGAAGAAGACCAAGCAAAAACTGCTTTTGTTACCCACCATGGCACGCGCCCGCCCGAGCGCTTGAAGGACTATTTCCTCTCGCAGTGAAGCCACCCAGCAGTGCCTTTTTCCGAGACCAAAGGGAGTTGGTCCAACAAGGAGGGGCCGGATGTGAGCGCCCGCACGCACCGTGGCGTAGCGGCCTAGCTGATCACTAGCGCCACCTGCAGCGCCATTGTGGCAGCGCAACTGCAGGCCCTAGCGAGGGCCGGGACTCGTAATTTCGCTCCCGCCGCCGGCGCGGACGGCGCGTTTTTGGTATGTGCGAATAAAGCGAATTTTCTTCTCGTTTTTACCACGCCTCAGCCTTCATGCCTAGCTCTCCCATCCCTCACAACAGTACCTCTTGAGGAATGTCAAGAAGGTTTCATTTTAGTCCGTTCTGTAGCAAGAAAGCATAGTTTCGATGGCACTACAAAGATATGCGGTCACTAAATAAGTATTGACATCTGGAAGTATACGCATTATTCTTTCAAGCAACTCGCGATAAGTGAACACTGCTTCAAATGATAAGACATATAGAACGCTTTACGCAACTTTCATTAAATCTAATGAATATTTTTTCGTAAAGGAGAGTCATTTAAGTATTAGCGACATTTAAGCCATAAGTAATACTAATACACTGTAGAAATTTCCCTGGAGGATACCAATAGGGGAGCTGGTTGGATCGCGAATTGTCCATGGGAGACCCGTCACGCTTCGCATTTGAAGACAGCGCGTGAAACCTCCATTATCGAAGGGAGGCCTCTTTGGCGCCGCAGCTGCCGCAAGCAGCGATCATGAGGAGAAACTCTAAAGTAAACTTCAAGGGATCCCTGCATTGTTCATAAATTAGTCGGTCGTTCTGTGTGATTTTACAGCGCTGTTCATCTAAGATAGATCGAATACCAATGGTCACCTTCTGGGCAGCGGGTCCTGTCAGCTGCAATCACAACGCGTTGGCTCCTCCTGAAGCACCTGAAGTGCCGGCGGGAACGTGACATTGGATGTACGCAACTGCCCTTCTTGCAATCCTTTGACATTGCCGCTGGTTGTGCCGGAGTCCTCCAGGTTGCCCTGGATGTCAGGAGAGGGGTGGCGAGAATGCGGGAAAATATGTAGTCGCACGATGAACAAGTTGGAAACAAACTATTAAGAAAGCTTGAGGGATGTGGTCAGTCATGTGCTGTCCAAATTAACGCACGACGCCCAGTTAGGTACACCTGAAATACAACGTGTATAGTGGTGTCGTCTTAATTTGTCACCGTCATTGTTCAATAACATTCATAGGAATTTTCACCTTGTCGTCCTTGCCTCCTTGCAAGCGCGTCGATGTGACATTGGCACTTCGAGAAGCAGCAGCAGCAGCGACAACAGCGACGGCAACAGAAGGATGTCGGTAGTGCATAACCGGAATTCGAGCGCCTTGTCGAGGTTGGAAGTCCATGTGGCGCAAATCGTAGTTGTTACCTGTGCGTTACAAAATATTATTACCAATTGCTTTCTAGATAAATTGACCCATGGCCAACCGAGGTTCTCATGTTAGCACATGTGCCGAGATTTCTAATTAGGGGTTGTATCATGCGAGTAAATACGGCAGGATAGAGCACCATTGACTGTTCGCCTATTGGTCACCTGCTCGTTTGCAAAAGGCGAGGGCGTAACGTATACGGTTCTCTTTCACGCTCAACACACACGCAGCATAAGCGCAGAAATTAGGAAGAGTGCGTAGCACACCCTTTAGGTAGCCGTAATTTAAATAATGCACAACTAAAGAAGAGACGATCAGTTACGTTCAGCAGTGTTTTTTCCTGTATTTCCGAGTAATGTTGCCTTGCCCCACCTACAATTGAATAATTATTGAACAGTCTTTCCCTATGCGGCAGTCTGCATCGAACTAACTCTTCGGAGAGTGTGAAGAGTCACGGATAGATGATGCCACTAGTTGATATCTCCCATTCGTGGTCAATATCTACACTGACCTTCCCGCTGTCGCGAACACCGGTGTTGCCTCGAATGTTTGAAAGCATCGGAGCAAGCTTGCGTTAATAATAATAAAAAAACTATAGACGCATTCATGGCACATGCTTGATTCAATATGTTCCCCACAGTTTATGAAGCGGTTCAATTAATTTTCTGCAACTAAATGCACATTACCGCACATTACCGAACAATGTACATTACCAAAAATTAGATTCTGACCGAACGGTGTAATACGGCAACAGGATACGACGTACGATAACAGATCTTTTAGCCAGCGAATTGATCACACAATCCGAGTACCGCCTCTTAAAATGCCTAATAAGGAACAACCAGGCCGTTCCTACCACCTTCCTAAAATTCTTAAGATTAGCATAGACGAACTACTTACCGCTGAAATACAGGACAGACCTATAGTATCCAAGAACAACACCCCGACGGAGCCACTATCGAAATTTCTTAATCACCACCCACCTGACATACCGTCCACCCTTCCGTCCTTCATTCAAGATACACCTCACTTTGTGCCGATTACATAGTCTATTAACGAAATTCAAACGCTCTCGGATTAGGTAATTCTGGTAACGTTAGACGTCTCCTCTCTATACACGAATATACCAATGACAGAAGGACTCGAAGCGCTCTCGAAGGCAATACAGAATAGCAAGCGTGCACACGCCACTGAGGATTACATCTCACTACTGAAATTAGTCCCTGCACTTAATTACTTTGAATTTTGCTCGACCAACTACGTGCAAATTTTCGGCACCAGCATGAGAACTCCCTTTGCGCCGACCTACGGTAATATTTTCATGGGGCAACTACAAGCACAGCTTTTAGAATCGTCGCCGCTAAAACCTGTAAAAATGGCTGTACCTAGCCTATGTGTTTCTCTCTTTATCCTGCTTTCTAGGGGTGGGCACATATATGCATTTCCAAGATATGTACCACGGGCGGATTCTTTGGAAGCTTTGGTTCTTGCGATGTATATTAGTCACGCGAACAGCTGTCACCCAATTTCTCCTACACGCTAACGCCCCCACCCCCTTTTTTTTTGTTTCGCACGTGCCGCTCTACTTCTCTCCTTCTGGCCCCGCCACGGTGGTCTAGTTGTTATGGCACTCGGCTGCGGATCCGAAGTTCGCGGGATCGAATCCCGGCCACGGCGGCTGCATTTCGATTGAGGCGAAATGTTGAGGCCTTTGTGCTGTGCGATGTCAGTGCACGTTAAAGAACCCCAGGTGGTCGAAATTTCCGGAGACCTCCACTACGGCGTCTCTCATAATCAGAACTGGTGCTGGGACGTTAAACCCCACAAATCAATCAATCAATCTCCTCTCCTTCTGTGGACGGGGGAGAGCGTGCAATGGCGTACTTAAACGAACGCTGGAGAAGGCAGTCGCTGTCCTGACGAAGACAAGTCCACTTGTCGAAACGTTCGCTCCTGCGACATTCCCAGCTCTCAACCGTTTTTACCGATCTGTTCATCGATGCAAGCCTCCAGCTTCCCCTGAGCTTCTCTTCCAGTTAGGATTCCATAATAATACCGTCGTTTTGGTGCGTTTTCTATTGAAGTTGATCGCCGTTGAATCGCGCCAACAGGAATGGGCATGCGCTTTGTAGGGAATCTTGAAGTTGCAAGTCCACAAGGTGCTTCGAGAACTGAAAAACTGATTTGGAAACTATTCAGTAATTTTCTTGAAAGTACTCGCTCCCAGTAACTCATCTATGTTCCAAGCCTACCAAATTGATACTTTATATTATTACTCGCTGCAGTAAAAATCAATCAAATCAGAGTAGTTCCAAAACAGCCAAGTCTTGTTTTCAGCGCGGCAAGCCCTAGCACTAAGTATCTAATTACACACTGCATGGGCGCATTTGATTTGAGATTTTCGCAAAAAAATTATTTTGTGGTGCACTGCCGTGGAAGTGCACCACAGATACATCCGCTGACGTCTTGCCTACACTTCCGTAATGGATTATTGCATGACATGGAGGGTATATAAAAATATTATTGTTCACTACACTTCGCGAAAACGCTGTGAAAGGAATCTAGAGCTAAAGAACTCGTCTAAAGGCTAAGATACAGTACCTGTTGAGGGATGTTCAGAAGGTTTCCATTCTAGTCTCTTGTGTAGCAACAAAGCAAGGCTTTGATGGCACTACTAAACTTGTGGTTACTAAATAAGTATGGACGGCAGGAAACATCCGCCCTATTATTACGGGGTCCTCGGTATAAGTTTCAAATAATAAGACAGGACGCCTTACAAAGATTTTATTAAATTTAACGAACATTGTTCCTCACGGAGATTAATCAAACCATTAGTGACCTGGAAGCTATAATCAATAACAACACACTATACAAATTTCCCTGGAGGCTAGGAGTAGTGGAGCAGCCAGGATCACGCATTGTCTGTCGGAGACCCATGCAGCTTTGCATTTGAGGGAGTCGTGTGAAATTTCCGTCATCGAAGCACAGCGCGGCCTCGTTGGAGCCGCCAGTTCCTGCCAGCAGCCACCAGGAAGAGAAATTCCAGAAGCAGCTGCTTCAAGAAATCCCTGCATTGTTTATAACGAAAGGGAAGGGGTCAAGGGCTCGTTCTTTATTTGTTAGAAACAACTTAATGAGCAAACAGACAATGACGCCTAGGAAAGCATAGGGGAAGTTACTTGTGGTATTTTAATTGTGGAGAAAAGTAGAAAGGAATTAAAGTGGACGAAAAGACAAACCTTGCCTTCGGTGGGAACCGAACCCACGACCTTCGGATGTCGCGTCCGATGCTCTACCAACTGAGCTACGAAGGCGGCCGTCCCCCCGTCCACTTTATTGTGTATTTATGTACATATTATCCTCCCACCTAACACTCCCAGGATACCTCGAATTCCGATAAGACCTCGAATTCCGATAATCACCTCCACGGCAGCGGGGTCTTATCAGTGGCAACCACAATGCGTTGGCTCCTGAAGCACCTGAAGCACCGGCGGGAACGTGATGTTGGGTGTGCACAACTGCCCTTCTTGCAGTCCTTTGGCATTGCCGCTGCTTGTGCCGCAGTGCCTCATGTTTTTCTGGATCTCCAGATGAAGGGCGGTGAACATGCAGGAAAGTATTTGGTGGCACAGTGAACAAGTTGGAAACAAACTATTAAGAAAACTTTAGCAAGGCGGTGAACCATGTGCTGTTCAGATTAACAGACGACGCCCAGTTAGGTACACCTGAAATACAATGTGTAAAGTGGTGCCTTCCTAATTTCTCACGGTTCTTGTTCAGTAAAATTGATAGGGATGTTCACCTTGTCGTCCTTGCCGCCTTGCAAGTGGCGTTGATGCGGCATTGGCTCGTGGAGAAGCAGCAGCAGCAGCGACGACAACAGAAAGATGTCGGTAGTACACTCCCCGCATTCATGACCCTTGTCGCCATTGGCGGGCCATGTGGCCCAAATCGTGTTTGTTACCTGGGCGTTACAAAACAATTTTACCAATTCCCTTCTGGTTAAACAGCTGCAGGGCCAACGCAGGTTCTCATGAAAGCAGATGCACCGAGATTTCCAGCTAGTGGTGATATCATACGAGTAAATACAGCAGCACAGGCTACCACTGACCGCTTTCGACATTTTATCAGCCCGCTCGTTCGCATATAGCCGGGGCCTAAGCTACCGTTCGCTTTCACATCAACACACACAGTATTAGCTCACAAGTGAGGAACAGGGCGTAGCACACCATTTATGTATCGGTAATCGAAATACTATATAACGGCAGAAGGAACGACCACCCTGTATTTCCGAAGAATGTTCCATTGTCACAGCTTGGATTTAATAATTTTGCAACACTCTTGCCCCATTCAGCAATGGCTTCTCGGGAGATGCTTCCGCATCTAACTGACTCTTCGGAGAGATTTCACAGGATGCATGATGTCAGTAGTGGCATCTCCCATTCGTGCTCCATATCCGCATTGGCGTGCCAGCTGTCGCGAACAGCGGTATTACCTCGAGTACTTGAAAGCATAGAAGCCAGTTTGCGTTAAAAAAAAACTGTACGCGGATTCATCGCACATGTTTGAATCAAGGTGTGCCCCACCATTTACGAAGTGGTTCAATTAATTTTCTACAACTAAATACGAAACGCACTCTTAATTTTTATGAATATGTGAATTCTCACGAGATATTTTTGTTGGCTGGACTATTGAAAACGATCTGATGTATCTAAGTACAGTGTTTCCGAGTTCTTCCATAAGGCGAGCGCGGAATTATCTTGAGTTCAGCCTGCGAGAGGTAGGATATGTGATCGCAATTGACGCCGTAGGTTTCAACTGCGGGTAAGTTTTGTGCGTCATTTAGTATTCTTTAACTTACTCCGAACTCGGAGTACGCTGCTGCGCTTGCATTTCGTCCCTATCGGAATAGAACCACTATAGCCGGGAATCCAAACCGCGCATTCGAACTTAGCAGCACGATATCTCACCTGCTACTCTACCGCTTCGGATACAGCACGAGCCCCGCATCGACCCCAAAGCTTTCCCGAGGGGTGAGCGTCACTCTTGTTTCTATAACTTTCACTACAGGTCATTCCTACAGTTGTATATGAACGCACATCTTTCTCTTCCCTCCCTCTACTCGTGAATTATACCTACTCGCACTACGAAACTCCAGGTTAAATACATCACTAAACACGTGCGGACTCTTACGGTTGCTCTTATTTATGATAAGTCATAGAAAATTCCTTAAAACGGGACGCACTTAATTCGCCAGATAAAAGACCTTTAATAATCCGACCTATTTAACGCCTAAGTCGAAACACTCCTCATAGCTTTACCCAGTCCTATTACATCGTATTTTATTATAGCGTTTGTATTCTATAACACATTGTTGTAATATACTTTTCTTTACTGTTTGAATTGCAAGTCACATGTCATGACGCACACACACGCACGCACACACACACGCACACACGCACACACACAAAGATATACAAAACAAAGAAACTATATTCTGCTATCAGATATGAGGCGATTGCCGATAGGGACGCACCTCTTCATCTTACGAATTGACAATGTATCAGAAGATAATCCCAAAGCAATTAGACGAAGACGAAGAAGGCACACGAATGAGCAGGAAGTTAGGTAGAGAAAATTGCGTCAAAGAGTTGTCCCATCGTAAAGAGTGACTTATTGCTCTAGTCCGAGGAATAATAGGGAGAGGTGCGCATGGAGAAAGTGCAGATACGCTCATGAATTTGATACCGCTTGACACTATGGCATATGCCGCAACAGCTCAAAAGAGGTGCAGTGCACGAAAGGAACGTAATAAAATTGATGGTCCCATCGAATACCAAGTGTTCCTATGCATTTAAAAAATGTGAGTTAGAGGCGCAGTTGAGTAGGATGACTTCGATGTATTATACAGTCATCTGGGTTTAAAACACCAACAAAAACAAGAGAGCGGGGGGCACTGATGCTATACTGTTGCGGTTAACAATCAGCGCTATAAAAGTTCTCTTCTACTGGAAACGTTATTAAGTCTGCTAAAGAAAGCACCATTTCAATATGGCATCGCTGTGACCTCTCAGGCTCACCTGTGCGAACCGATGTTGGCGTTTCGATGAGCCTCCGCACTTTCGTGCTTCTACCCTCGCCATGCCCCGCTCCTCGCTTTGCCGAAGCCTCCCTGCGGCGAAGTGCCTCTTCAAAACTTGTTTGGAGGTTGCGTTGTCCGGATGTGGCTCGTTCCAACTTGGGTACAACGCCTGCGATGCGAAAAAAACTTCTGAAAAAGCCACGTCGTAAAACGTTCTGCCAGGAATGCCGAGCTGCTCGTGCTTAGAGCGCACGTAATCTTCATCGTCTTCGTTTAGCAGGGAAGCGCTACTGACTTCGACAGAACAGAAATGCTGCTGAGGAGCTTCTTCAGGGGTGAAGACTCTCGATGCTTGTTTCGGTGCGCCAGTGTGGCTTCCTGCCACCATTATACGTTATAACACATTCCTTTATTGTTTTTGCTTTGGTTTTCAAGCGAAGCTTCTATTGCCTCATAAGTTTCAGCGTCACTGGCGTTGTTCTCGTTGGGATGTCGTACTCGAACGCAATCATCATCGTGAAAGCCGTGCCCGCGGAATTCCTCCTTCATATCCATGCACATCGAGTTGTCAATCGCAAGGCGCTCTCCTTTAACACGTACTGGCTCGGCAAACGAAGATTTTAACTTATCTCAGGCTTATGAACCTCTTGGATATTCTGACAAAAAATAAGTAAGTAAAGGAAGCTGGAGATTAAAAAAGCTCCAAAAGAGAGAACGAAATAAATGAAGAAAAATAAACTATATGGATAGAAATAACGAATTGGACGAAGACGGTAAGGAGGAAGAGGTGACTGAAATTAACAGACAGACAGACGGACAGACAGACAGCTCACACACGTAAAGCTTCAGCATCATCATTATTATCACCAAACTTCAGGCCCAATGCTGAACGAAGGTCTGTCTCAACGATTTACCCTGCGCGGCGTGTCTTGGCATCCATTCTGTCGTTCTCACTGGTAGTCTGCTCTTTGCCATACAATATCCTGCCCAGGTTCACTGCTTTCTCTTGACTAAGCGATATCAGCTACTGCTCTTTCTTCTCTCATACTTTGCGATGGTTTAATGTGTTTTAAAGTTAAGCTATTATTTTATTCCGTTGCGCGTTCTGTGGTCCTCGACTTTATCCCACGATTTTTCTTTATTCTCCAGCTTTTTGCACAATTTTCTTGTACGAAAGAATGCAGTGTGAAAATTCACTCTCTTCCAATTTCCCGGTAATGGAAGGTATCCTAATATTCAATGGCCTTTCATCATTTGTTTGGAAAATAGGTGCCACCTCAGGAAAAAAAACGAAAAACTAGAATAAATGACCATCAGACCCGTACTTTGAGCGCGCCTGTATATGGTGTCACACCTGCACCCCTAACTTTCCACCTCCCCCTGCCACGCTTGCCTTCGCTAGGGATCCTCTCTGTTACCCTCAACGATCAGCGGTAGTCCTGTCATCGCATAAAATGTCCCGCCCACGTCCTTTTCTTCTTAATTTCTATCAACATGTCCTTAACGCGTGTTTGTTCTCTAACCCACTCCACTCTTTTCTTGTCCCTTGATGTTACACCTACCATTTTCCGTTCCATTTCTCACTGCGTAGTAGGCAGTCTAAGTTGAACCCTCTTAGCCTCCAAGTTTCTGCCCCGTAGGTGAATACCGATAAGATGGAGCTGTTACACACCTTTCTCTTCAGAGCCATTTTGGGCGATCAAGAAGTTTGGGGGGATAAATTGGGCCCGTTAGCACAGGACCGGGATAACTGGATATCTGTGGGAGAAGCCTTTTCCCTGCAGTGGGCGTAGACAGGCTGATGATGATTATGTGATGTGCTTTGGCATTCACTACAGCAACGAGGCCCGTCATTTTACCAGTACCGACATTACGACGGACGCTCACATAAACACGTGTACGAAGTGGTCAAGCTTCAGCGGTTCGTTTCGGTCACTGTGGCGCAACGTAAGGAGAAAGTTTTCGCTTGGCGCTTGCTGCTTGTCGGTATCGCCACTTGTCAGAGTCGTGGTTGTTGGCAGTGCGCAAACAACGGAGAATGCAAGAAAATTTGAAAAGCAAGAAAAAAAAACGAAAGGACGTATTCAACTTGTAACTTTTGGTCATAGACGTAATGCTTTCGCGGCATAACATGATTCACGAGCAGTTACAGCATTTATTAGAGTGTATGCTTAGGTCTTGCATGGACACTTGTTGCCCCGTCTGTATAGTGTTGTGGTTAAAGAAACGGTTGCCCTTCCCATAGTCTTCTCCACTATACAATGTCAAAGTCTTTTCGGGAACATTGCGCAATGGTAAACAGCAATAGGGTAATTATACTTGAGTGCCAAATCGATAAGCGTAACTAATAAATAAATATTTGTTGCGTACTGACCGATATTTCACAGAAATCTCTTGTCCTTTTAGGTATTTCGAGCGATGCGTCTTCATCGAGACATCATTATTTTCTCGACCTTCCGTAAACGTACGTTCTCTGTGTAGGCATGGTTGTATAATTGCTTCCAACATTTATATCGCATGTTCTCGTGGGCCCGTCGTTTCAGACATAGTGTCGGCTTCATGTTATCATTGTTCAATGATTCCAATTTTTCGTCGTCGTGGGCGGGATCGAGAACTTCGATCTCCATGAAGTCATGATGAGCGAAAATTTTTACCGAAATAGAAGGCGCCATTTCATTGTGGGTGTTGTCACTATAATCTAAGTAAGAATAACCTTCCCAAGAGACACAATTGGAACATTTTGCTTCAACCTATTTTTATGTGGCGCACGGGACATTCTTGTGACAGTGATGACAAGGCTACAACTGCACGGTGACCATGGTGTGATAACAAATGAAGAAATACCAAAATGGAACAAGTGCCACAAATTGATGAAAAGTATAAGGTGTATGGCATCGCGCGCTTCTTCTGGAGTTTACTTCCAGGCTGGCGCCTCCACCGTGTCTCGCCGGTCCTGGCTTGCGCATTATAGCATAGGTAAATTGCAAGACAGTATAGATTCATATACTATACACCTAAAGCACGATGTTAGTGACGACGTACCGTGTTACAGGGCAGTGATTAGATACATACGCGAAGGTTTTGTCCCCTCCATCAACTGACCGCGGTGTCATTTTGGGTGCACAGAAAATACTGCTATGTTGGCTTTAGAAGAGACGCTCTTTTAAATTGAATTGTGCGCAGTTCGTCATTTCGCTTTATGTTGCTAGTTTTTGCATTTCTCTTGAAGAAAACTTGTAAACGCAACCTTAAGACTAAACGGAGATGAATACACCGAACACAGGACAAGCTTGTCTTGTGATTGGGTGTGCTCTTCTCTGTGTTGTCCTTGATTGGCACTTACCAGTTTTCTTCACTATAACCATACCAGCTGATGTGTCTGGTGCATTCGCACGATTCAGTCACTCCATGTATGTCAATATGCGCATTAATATACCTAGCTGTCAGTTAGCTATGAAAATTTTCTAATTGCTACTTATTTGAAATTGCCAGGCCGCCATCGCCAAGATTTCGAGGAAATCGGGTAAATGACAATATTTACTTTTTATACGTGCCACAAGAAATGCTTTTGATTACGCCTTTAGTCGAAACAACAAATGCTTCGAAATTATATTGCATACATCAAACGCAAAGCACGCCCAGACGTTAATCATGATAGCACAATTCGTCTAATGAAATATTGCACAGCTAACGAATATATCTTGTTATTCATTCCTTCATTTTTCAATACCATATGGTTCAACGGCTCACTATCCTCAAAAAAACGCACCCCACAATACTACCCCTAGCATCTTGCGAATTCTACTGTCATTGGTTTGCGTGTAACAGCAAGTAGTAGAGACAATATAGACATGGGCTATGGTCACTTTGGAAAAATGCTGCGATATAGAGAACGAACACTGACTGAAGCTACTGCTGAGCGCCTTGTTTCGCACTACCCGGTTTGCAAGTGTGCTGCTGAAAAACGTAATCCAACAGTGACTGTGTTCCTATTAAGCAGTATTTAAAATATTCATTCGTATACATGTATTCATATTCACACGTATTCATTCGTTCGGTGTATTTATTCACTCAGTACGGGGTACAGCAGTTCTGGAGGCATTGCGTCGTCAAGGAATATGCGATAGCTACTTAAATAATATAGCTAACATATATATAAAGACTCTACAGCCACCCTACTCCTGCGTAAGAAAAGCAGAAAAATCCCGATACAGAAAGGTGTCAGACAAGGAGATACAACCTCTCCAATGCTATTTACTGCATGCTTCGAAGAAATCTTCAAAAGACTAGACTGGCACGAAACAGGACTCAGGATTAACGGCGAATATTTGAGTAACTTACGCTTTGCCGACGACATAGTACTCTTCAGCAATGATGGCGACGAACTACAGAAGATGATTGTAGACTTAAGCCGGGAAAGCGCTATGGTAGGATTAAAAGATGAACATGCAGAAAACAAAAGTAATGATCGGCGCCACAGCGAAAAAACGTGCCTTCACAATTGAAAACCAGACATTAGAAGTCGTACAGGAGTACACTTATGTAAGACAGCTACTGACAGGAGAACTTACATATATATAAAAGAAATACACGGAAGAATAAGCATGGCATGGCGCGCATATGGGAGACATTCCCAACTCATGAACGGAAACTTGCCATTACCACTCAAGCGGAAATTATATGACTGTGTTTTGCCAGTACTGGCATATGGGGCAGAAACTTGGAGAATTACAAAGGAGCTAGAAAGGAAGCTAAGGACCACGCAGCGGGCGATGGAACGAGAAATGATAGGCAGTACTCTAAGAGATTGGAAGAGAGCCGAATGGGTTAGGGAACAGACAGGGGTAGCCGACATAATATTCCAAGTAAAGAAGAAAAAATGGACATTGGCAGGTCACGTGATGAGAAGCCTAGACAACCGATGTACACGTAGAACGACGGAATGGATAGCAAGAGAGGATAAGCACAGCCCTCTGGACTACACAGAGTAAGATGGAGTTACGAAATTAAGAAGTTCCGAGGCATCAAATGGAATCAGCTCGCACAGGACAGGAAAGGTTGGAGAGCATTGGGAGAGGACTTCGTCCTGCAGTGGACATAAGATGGGCTGATTATGATGATGATGATGATGATGAATTAGTGTAGCTACAATTACTTAGATCTTAATTCTTTAAAAACAATATATATAGTGTTTAAGACTGGTAAAAAGCCAGTTAACATTTATTCCCGAACGAAAGCTTGGGACTCATTTTATACCCGCTTGCGATAATGTCACTTTTCTTGGCATATATCTTGACCCTAACTTAATATTTCACTGTCACTTCCACCATCTCAAGCATAGGACTTCGTTTGGCATCCGTGCAGTAATCAAAGCTCGCCCTCTTTTTTTTCTCCTCAGGCTCTGCTAGCGTTGTACTTTGCTTTCATTCAAAGTCACATTAACTGCGGTATCGTTTCATGGGAAAACACGTACGCTTGTCACTTGTCCTCAATTCAACTTATCCAAAATCAGTCGATACGCATCATCACTTCTAGTTCCATACAATCCAATGCCTTTCTGTTACTTCAATCTTACAATATCTTGCCTGTAACTTATTTGTTGCAGTAAACATAGTCGTCTTATTCCACAAGCAGCTTCATAAGACCCTCACGCTTCCATTCATATCACATGACTTATCGCAGAATAAAAACGTGACGAGATTTGCAGCTAATAACAATTTTTTGTTACTCACGGTTCATAGTAATTATGGCAAAAAGACATCTGCGTTCTCTGAAATTACACTTTGCAATGACTTGCCTACAGCTATCAAATCTCGTGTTTCCCTTGCACTCTTTAAAAATGATCTTAGGCATCACTACCTGCATTAAGTGTACTCATGTCATGGCTTTTGTCAAATCTGCGCTTTTAGGCGCGAAGCTCCTTAGGGTGTGGGTCGTTCCCTCCTCCGTACATAGTATGTAGCCACCTGTAGTTTTATGAAGTGCTCACTAGATGGCGTGATGGCGCCGCTGGGGCTCGCTTCATTCAGATGTATGGGAACGCGTTGCATGGGAGTCTGTCTGTCTGTCTGTCTGTCTCTCTGTCTGTCTGTCCGTCCGTCCGTCCGTCCGTCTGTCTGTCTGTCTGTCTGTCTGTCTGTCCGTCCGTCCGTCCGTCCACCTGTGTGTCTGTCTGTCTGTCTGTCTGTCTCTCTGTGCGTCCGTCCGTCCGAGCGCTGCGGTGCTGCTTAGCTAGTACGTGAATTGATCAATAGATGGCGCGGAGGCGCTCGCTGCGTGCTCTAGTGTGATAGGAGAGCGCTATATGGCGACACACAGTGTTTGTCACGTCTTTGATGATGTACTGGGCAAGATTCACGGAAGATGCACGGTTTTTACCCATGATCCTTCGGAGCTTCGCCCACATATCATCATTCACTCCGTGGATATGCGTGGATTTTTTCATGTTCCACTGATCTGAATGCAAACGTTTTATTTAATATGTACTCATTTTACCAATAATTCCGTTCACTTGCTGTGTTAGTTATTACCCTCAATGCTTGTATAATTAACCGAGGGGCCCATTACAGTTCTTTTACTTTGGGACCCACTCCTGTATATTTATATTTATTCATCTTGTACTACTTTTTTGACAGCAATAAACGGAAACTGATGCATTTGCATTGAGCCCCCGTCGAAATTTTGTTTCCGTGGCCGGGAACCAGGCTTCCCTCTTCGAGCTCAGCGCTTCCGTAGCTCACCTGCGATTACCTACGAAGGCGGATCGACAACAAATTAGGCAGAGAATACTTTGACGCAGAAAATTCTCTGAGACAAATGTAATGTACTTGTGTTGCCTTAGGGATAGTGGCGAAAGTTGAATATGCGAGAAGTACTACGCATCTTTTAATGCCATCAAATGGGCAATGCAACATATTTTTTAACATGCACCTGCGTTTTACGTGAGCTAACGCATGCACGGGAAACGAACGGCCTTCCCGTCACAGCCCTAGTGGCGTGTGTGAAACCTATAGAATCAACCATTCTCTTCTTTCTGTTTTAGTGCTTTGCAAAATCGACGAAAACAGTCCGAAGGAGGAAGCGCCAGCAATACTTGTCGTTTGTGATACGCAAGAGCCCGTTTCATGGACTCGACGATTGCCCTTATCGCCGATCGTCGCGATACACGGGATAACACAAACCAATACGCCACCAGCCTTCGTGAAGAGGTATCGCTCTCAGACTTTTCGCGTACGGACGATATTGCCCAGAAAAAATCTCCACCAACTAAAGGCTAACAACTTTGCTGAAAAATATCAGATGCGGACACTGTTACCTAATTTCAGCGGTCAAATATTAGTGCTGCGCAAATTCTCTATCCCCATTCAAACATTACTGACAGAGGTATCTCTTCAATATCGTCTTTTCGAACCGGACAGGCTCAACTGCGCTAGTTGAAGTTTGTGTTCGGCGGAGTCGCCGAGTTCTTTCACCTCTGGGCGCAACATGCTGCAGCTTGTCGTCGAAGCATTTGCGCTGAGAACCCTTTCCTCGAAGACTGTATGGGAAGCTGAGTTGCCCAGCTGTATAGCCGGCTTCCCTATGGCGCTGCTTGGAATGGAATTTCGCGTCCGAGAAAGCCAAGTCGCATAATGATGATGAGGAAGATCCTTAAAACTTGGCATCTACCCGCTTAAGGAGATTAACCAAGATGCAGGCGGATTTAATTAAGAATTCGATAATACCTGAAACGTTGATTTATTCTTTAATGTGAACTTGAGTATTATCAATACGTAATAATTTCATAAGAGTGAAAATAATAATAAATCAAACACTGTTATATAGGATAATATAACGTACAATTAAAATCTATAACAGAACAATCAAACCGATTCGGATCAGCCTATGAATTTCGGAACAGCAAGGCGAATATTCCTTGGCCTGTGTGGCCGACCGGCTCGTGCTGAGATCACATGTCACCTTCATCTTCTTCGTTTGTCAGAAAGGGGCGGCGACACAGATGAAAAGCTTGTATTCCTTACGTCGAGTAAAAGGGTTTTGTAGATTTTTTCCATGAATAAATATATGCAGAATACATAACGTTTGAAGGATCGTAGACGCCATAATCTTCTTTGATGATTATATTATCTTTTCTAGAAGGCAGGATACTGTGGCCTTTGATGCATGAAGGCCGCGTTTGCGTGATTATGTAGCCATCAAATAATTACTACACAAATTATGAGGCACCGTTGATAATATCAAAGATCTCGCCTAAAGGGCGGGAGACTGTAGCAGGCGACGTAGACGAGTAGCATCACGTCGACTACCGAAAAGGAGACGACAGATACCCAATGTGCTATGTGATCCCCACTCTGTCAAAGCCTCCAGTCGAACGTCGCCCTTATTGGCGTAAACATTTGCAACTTTACTGTCCTTGGTCTCTGATCTGAGGTTTTGCTCATGGTTGTCGCAGGAAGTCCGGAAACGGTGCCCTAGTCTCTGTTTGTGGACTATAAAATACAAATAACTCAGCTTTAACCCATTTGTTCTCATACAAAATTCGTCATAGCATTTATTGTAAACACGCAAAGTCTAATCCCTAGCCGACTGATCGCACAAATTCTGGTACCCGCACTCACCCGCACTCATTTAGCTATAGGCTTGCGCAGAGTGTCGCGTGAGAGGGGACCAATTGTTATCAGTCGTAGCCCCCCTCATCCGCCACATCCGAAAATTATTCTGCATTGTGCAAATATATTCAATAATAACGATAATGGCCCTCACAATCAATATTTTAAGAAGTCATTATAATTATGGCAGTGCGGTTGCTTTTCTCCTTAAAGATGCGTATGAAGGAGGTTCAATAATTCATGCGTACTAGAAACCTTAAGCACATTTATAGTGTCACAATGACTGGTTGTTTTGGCGGACACCGGTTGTTTAAAGACTGGAATTCTGAGACAGATAGTTTGAGATCAGGTTCAATCGTGCCCTGCTCCAGGGAACTGCATACAGCATCAATAAAGCTACGCTTTCTATTTAAGATTCCATCAGAAATTTTGCGCCCTTCCCTAGTAGTCGAAAGAAAGCCATGGCCCCTTGCCACGCACACCCCTCTCCCCCCCCCCTTCTTTGTGTGCAGGTCCCAGCATTTAACGTCACGCGGTAATAGACTACTTGTGTTTTCCTTTCCGAAGCTCTCTAGTGCGGCGTGCCTTTCGTCGGACTTTTTCGAGGACTTCATACTGTGGTATTTTTCACGTAGATCCGCAGCATTTATTCTAACGGCGTTTTATGCCATCAGTTGATAGCTGAATCGGTCCCCGGTCCTGTTTATAAGAAAAAAAAATGTCCTGTGTGTAGGCGACTTCTGGCGCGACGTTTCCCGTAGAATCCTCGTTGTGGCGCCGACAAGCCTTGAACTTTTCCTGTTGATGTTGCTCGCCGTAGATGCTCTGTGGACGGAATCCTGCAGTTTCATGTGCACAAGGCGCTTCGAAAACAGAAGTAGAAGTCTGGTAACTATAAATTAATTCTCTTGCTAATTTCTCGCTTGAAATAAGTTATAATATTACTAGGCTAGCAGCCCACCACTATGATTCATTACACAATCCATTACATTAAAAAACATTCGAATTCCAGTAGCTCCATTACTGACAAGCAGTTGTAAGACCCCGGCATTATTATACGACAAAATGCATGGCTATATTTGATTTACCATTTTCACAAAAACAATATGCTTCTGCGGTGTGGTGCTGTGGAAGTATAATCGAGTACTCGGATATAACCGCTGACGTCTTGTCTATACCACCGCAACGGAATAGTGCTTGACAGGTAAACCTAAATGGAAAATATAAGGGTTCATGATACTTCACGAAAACGCTGTTCAAGTGATCTAGCACTAAGTAGCACGTCTCAAGGCTAAGCTACAGTACCTGTTGAGGAATGTTTCCATTTTCGCCGGTTCTGTAACAACAAAGCAAGGTTCCGATGGCACTACTAAGAATAGCGGTCACGAATAAAGTATGGACGGCCGGAAGAATTCGCATTACTATTACAACGAACTCACGATAAGTGAGCCCTGCTCCAAATAATAACACAGATAGGACGCTTTACAAAGCTTTTATTAAATATAAGGAGTATTGTTCATGAAGGAGAATAATTAAACTATTAGTGACATGTAAGTGGTAATCAATAATAACAGACTGTTCAAATTTCGCTAGAGGCTAGTCACATCGGAGCTGCTTATAGGCTAGCCATATCGGAGTGCTAGCCATATCGGAGAGCCGCCATATCGCTATTAGGCTAGCCATATCGCAGTGCCGTCCCGCTTGGCACTTGAGGGCGTCGTGTGAAACTTCCTTCGTCGAAGGACAGAGCCGCCTCTTTGGAGTCGAAGCTGCCGCAAGCAGCGACCAGGAGGACAAACTCCAGAGGCCGCATGAAGGAATACCTGCATTGTTTATAAAATAGTTGATCGCCCTCTCAGAATATACAGTGCTCTTCATCTAAAACAGATTGAACACCAATCTTCACCTTCTTCGTAGCGGGTCCTCATCAGCGGCAAATACATCACACTTGCTCCTCGACCAGCAGTAGGAGCGGCGGGAACATGGTGTAGGGAGTGCGCACCTGCCATTGTTGCACTCCGTTGACATTGCCGCTGCTTGTGCCGCTGTGTTTCATGCTGTCCTGCATGTCCAGAAGTGGGGTGGCGAGCATGCAGGAAAATGTTTAGTGGCACAGTAAACAAGTTAGAAACAAACTATTCAGAAAACTTGAGTGAAGTGAACAATGTGCTCTTGAAATTAATAGACGACGCCCAGTTACGTACATCTGACACAACATTTGTGTTGCGGTGCCTTCTTAAGTTGACACGGTCGTTGATCAATAACATTCATAGGGATGTTAACCTTGTCGTTTTTGCCTCCTTGCGAGTGGTGATTATCCGGCATTGGCTCACCGTGAAGCAGCAGCAGCGACAACAGAAGGATGTCGGTAGTGGTGCAAATCGTGGTTGTTACCTGGGAGTTACAAAGTGTTTTTACCAATTCCCCTCTAGTTAAACTGACCAGTGCCAACCTACGTTCTTATGTTAGCACATGCACCGAGATATTTAACTAGTCGTGATATCATGCAACTAAATATGGCTGGACAGGTCACTATTGACTGTTCCCCTGTTTAGTCACCCGCTCGTTCGCGAATGGCGGGGACCTAAGGTACAGTTCGCTTTCACATTTAACAGACACATAACATTGGTGCACATGTCAGGAACGCTGTGTAGCACACCATTTATGCAGCGGTAATCTAAATGTTGTGCACCTAGAGAAGCAATGAAGAATTAAGTTTAGGAAACTCACACTGTATTTACATGCACTGTTCCATTGTCCAAGTAAATATTGAAACGGGCACAGGAATACGCTTCTAATGGTAGTGTATCCTAGAACAGAGAGATTAGCCGGTGCAGCCCCAATGGCGGACCGTCAGCCTGCGCCCCACTCCTGCGTCTTCTTTGTTCACCTCGAGATCGTCGTCTTCGTCCCTGTTCTTGCACCGTGACATAAGTTGGGTTATGCGACGGCTCTTGGCGTCTTCGAAACGGCGGCACTCATTGATAATTTCGTCCACGGTCGAGCAGTCTCTAAAGACGAGCAAGTTGAACGCGTCATCGGCTATGCCCTTCAGGATATGGCCTACTTTGTCTTTGTCAATCTCGGTCATGGTGGAGTCGACGAGGCGGCAAAGAGCTAGAACGTCGAGGATGTAAGCGACGTACGACTCTGTGGCTGTTTGGGCCCGACAGGACAGGTCTTTCATGGCAGCGGACTTGCTACCGGCGGGCGGGCCAAAGAGATCCAGCAATTTCTGCTTACATACGTCCCAACTGGTCAACTCTTCTTCATGTGTATCAAACCAAATGCGTGCTGGCCCCCGGAGATAGAAGAGAAGATTTGCGAGCATCACCGTGGGGTCCCATCGGTTGTGCCCTGCAACTCGTTCGTGGAGGCCAAGCCACTTTTCCACGTTCTCGTTGGATTTGCCCGAGAAAGTTCCAGGGTCACGGGGGTGAGTCAGGACGACTGTGTGTTGTGGCGTCTGGGATGCTGATGGCGCCGATGCCGGCGCCGTGTTTGATCCAGAGGCCTGGTCGTCGGTGGGCATGGTACAGCGGTTGATGACAAATCCGCTTCGAAGTTCTGTCTTGTGCGGTACCCAGCACCTCCACCAAATGAAACGGACACAGGAATACGCGTCTAATGGTAGTGTTTTCTAGAACAGAGAGATTGGCCGGTGCAGCCCCAATGGCGGACCGTCAGCCTGCGCCCCACTCCTGCGTCTTCTTTGGTCCCCTCGAGATCGTCGTCTTCGTCCCTGTTCTTGCACCGTGACAATATGTAATAAGTTGGCAACATTGTTACCATTTTCAGGAGTGGCTTCTTGTGATTAACAGACTCTTCTGAGAGTTTTAAGAGCAGAGGATAGGTGTCAGTAGTGCTCCATTCGGGCTCCACATTCGTATTCCATATTTCTGCTCCCATTCGTGCTCCATCTCTACATCGGCGTGCCAGCTTTCGCAAACACCGGTGTTGCCTCGAATGCTAGGAAGCATGGAAGCCAACTTGCATAAACAAGAAAGAAAGAACTAAAGGCGGATTCATGGCCCTTGCTTGAATAAATATTTTCCCCGCCATTTAAGAAGCAGTTCATTGTTCAAATAATCTTCTACAACTGAATATAAATCTTACTTTTGACTCAATTCTTTATCGATATTTCGATTCTCACGAGATATTTTTATATACTGGACTATTGGAAACCATCTGGTGTATCTGTGTATGCTGCTCCTGAGTTCTTCCAAAAGGCGAGCGAGAAATTATTTCGTGTTGAGCATGCTAGAAACACGATATGTGAATGCAATTGACGCCGTGGGTTGGAACTGCGGGTAAGTTTTGACCATCGTGTAGTATTCTTAAACTTACCCTCAACTGCAAGTACGCTGTAGCGCTTGTATTTCGGCCGAATTAGGATAGGACCACCACGGCCTTGAATCCAACGTGTGTTTTTGAACTTAGCAGCGCGATCTCTCACTTGCCATACCACCGATTCGCGTGAGCAGCAAGTTATGTATCGACAATTTGGTCACGGAGATGTACCATCGAAAAGGGGGATGCATTACTCTAGTGCAGCTGAAAATAAGGAAACGTACTTATGGAAAAATTACAGATCGCTTCATGAATTCTACACAGCTTGCCGCTGTAGCACATGCCGCAACACCGCAATGGTGGTGTAGCCCGCATGAAGACAACAAAATCAATGGTCCCATCAAATACAAGGTGTTCCTATCTAGAAGAGAAGCGATATAGGCTTCAACAGATGAAGAGATCTGTTGCCGTCCTGACGAAGACAAGTGCACTTATCGGAACGATGGTTTCACCGACATTCGCTGTTCTACATCGTTTTTTTAGGAATCTGTTCCTCGATTCAGTTGTTCTCATGAATTTTAAGAAACGTCAATTAGACGCACAGTTGAGTAGATATATGACCACCACGATTAATGCAGTCTTCTGGGTTTAAACCAGCAACAAAAAAATGAGGGTAGGGGGCACTGATACTATACTGTGCCGGTCAACAGTCAGCGCTGTAAAAGTTATTTAGTCTGCTAAAGAAAGCACCACTAAAATATGGCGTCCCTGTGACATCTCACGCTCACCTGTGCGAACCGATGTTGGCGTTTGGCTGAGCCGCCGTGCTGTTGTGGATGTACCCTCTCCATGCCCCGTTCCTCGTCTTGCCGACACCTCCCTGCGGTGAAGTGCTTCTTCAAAACTGGTTACGGAGGCTGCGTTGCCCAGGCGTAGCTCGTTTTCACCTTGGGTACAATGTCTGTGATGCGAAAGAAATGTCTGAAAACGGCACGTCTTAGAACGTTATGCCAACAGTGCCGAGCTGCTCGTGCTTCGATCGCACGCGATCTTCATCGTCTTCGTTTGGCAGGGATGCGCTACTCTTCGAAAGAAGAGAAAAGCTTCTGATGAGCTTCTTCATGGGCCAAGGGTCTCGAGGATTGTTTCCGTGCGTCAATATGGCTACCTGACACCATCATGCGTTATCACACTTTCTTTTTTTCATGTGAGACTTCTCTTGCCTCATAATTCTCAGCTTCATTGGCGTTGTCCTCGTTGTGTGGCCATGCAATCATCATCTCGAAAGCCGTGCCCGCGCAATTCCTCCTTCTTCTCCGCTTCTAGTTGTCAATCACACGCACGCTCCTTTAAAGCGTGCTTGCTCGGCAAACGACCTCGGCCTTATTTGTGTGCCAACGTCTCCTAATATCATATCAATAAAAAAAAGATGTTAACATACTTGAGCGCTATAAACCTCTTGGCTTTTCAGCCAAAGAAATAAGTAAGTAAAGGAACCTGGATAAAAAAGAGACAGGAAAGAGGAAATGAAGAAAAGAAAACTAAACAACATGAAGAAAAATATCGAGGGGAAAGCAGATGGTAAGAAAGAAGAAGTAAACAAAAAAATTACAGCATATCCACGGAGTGAATGATGATGAGTGGGCGAAGCTCGGGATGGTCATCGTAGATCGTGCCGAGTTCCGGATTAATTTAGTTAACGCGCACGATACGAATCCTCATGGTTCAAGTATGCAAAGTGAAATCTCCCACCGGCACTTCATTGCAAGTCAAGATCCAGTGCCTACATATATATATATATATATATATATATATATATATATATGGGTTGCCGGTGAACGCTTCTCCAACGCAAGCAGTCGGTATTTCTCAATCAAGAAACTCGCTAGGAGACGCTGCCTGCGCCAACGTTGTCTCTCGCGGGTGAGAGCGCGTTCTCCTTCTTTGCGAGCTGGTACAGCGTTCCTCTAAGAGCGTTTGCATAGCCAACGCGCGCCTTTCGCTCTCTCTCTCTCTGTCTCTCTCTCTCTCTGACAAGACAGCAAAGGCACGCGCCGGGAGGCACGCGCTGAGGCGAACGCCGAGGGCGAGCGCGTGCCTCCCAGCACGCGGGTTACGCCTGACGCCTGACGCCTGACGACTGACGACTGACGCCTGACGCGTGACAAGGTTAGACTAAGAGGAGCTTCGCCCCTAAAAAGAAACAGTGGATCCATCCATCCATCCAGCCATCCATACAGAAAGCTCAAACGCCTAATGCTTCAGCGCCATCATTATTATCCGCGTATTTTAGGTCCACTGCAGGACGAAGGCCTATCTCAACGAATTTCAATGCACGGCTTTTTTCCAGTCTTGGTATCGATTCTGTCGTTTTCACTGGGCATCTGTAAACTGCTCTTCACATTACACTATGTTGATATTCACATTACACATTCGGACTGTCCACATTACACTATCCTGCAATTGATAATGTAACTGCTAACAAGGGCACTGATAATGTAACTCCTAGCAAGCACTAGTGAAGAAACGTGTTGAAATTTAATTGCCGCAGAGCTAAGCCTAAAGTATTAAGTAGATCATCAGCATCACCATCCTCATCAGCTCATCTTTTGTCCACTGCAGGACGAAGCCTCTCCCAATGCTATGCATCATTTCCGATCCTGCGCGTGCTGATTCTATTTGATGCCTGTGAATTCCTCAATTTCGTCATTCCATCTTACTCTCTGTCGTCCTAGGCTGCGCTTACCCTCTCTTGGTATCCATTCCGCCGTTCTCCGTCGGTTTTCTAGCCTTCTCAACGGTGATCTGCCCATGCTCTTTTTTCTTCCTAACTTCGATGGTTATGTCGGCTACCCCTGTCTCTTCCTTGACCCACTCGACTGTTTTCCTATCTCTTAATGTAACGCCAATCATGTTTCATTCCACCGCCCACTGCTTGGTCCTTAACTTCCTCACGCGCTACTTCGTTAGTCTCCCAGTTTCGGGCCCGTATGGCAGCCCTGGTAAAACGCAGTAGTTATATAATTTCCTGTTGAGTGATAACGGTACATGAGTTGGGAATGTCTCCCATGCATATGCGTGCCGTCCCATGCTTATTCTTCGGCGTATTTATTTTAAATGAGTGGGTCCTAGATATATGTATTCTTGTACGACTTCTAATATCTGTTTTTTCACTTGGGAAAACATGTCTTTTCGCCGTGCCACCTAGAATCAATTTTGTTTTCCGCATGTTCATCTTTAATTCTACCTTAGCGCTTTCCCGGCTTAAGTCTACAGTCATCTTCTAAAGTTCGTCGCCATCACTGCGGAAGAGTACTATGTCATCGGCGAAGCTTAAGTTACTCAAATATTCGACATTAATCCTGAGTCCTGTTTCGTCCCAGTCAAGTCTTTTGAAGATTTCTTCCAGTCATGCAGCAAATAGCATTGGACAAATTGTATGTCCTTGTGTGACACCATTCTGTATTGGGATGTTTGCTGCTTTTCCTGCGAAAGAGTAGGGTAGCTGTAAGATGTTTATAGATGTAGGGGATTATATTTTGGTAACTATGACAAATTCGTTAATGGTGCAATGCCTCCAGAACTGCTGTTATCTCTACCAAGTCGAAAAGCTTTTCATAGATTTAAAATGCGTATAGAGGGCTTCATTGTACTCAGCGTATTTCTCGATTACTTGACTGGTCATGTGTGAATGTGGTCTACTGTGGAGTATCATTTCTGAGCCCTGCTTGCTCTCTTAGCTGATTAAATACAAGTGTTGCTCTTATTCTATTTGACGTAACCTTTGAAAAAATTTGTATAGTGCTGAGAGTTGACTGATCGGCGCGTAGTACTTCAAGTCTTTTACACCTCTCTTGATGTGTAATAATAGAATATTTGCATTTGCACTAGAGCGTTTAAAGCTTTGAGCCATTGTTTGTACAGTGTCAGCGAGCTTTCTAGACAGGGCAGTCTCCTCCACATTTGATCAAGTCGGCGATTATGCCGTCTTCTCCAGCTGCTTCCCGCAGGACAATTGCTTTCCTAACCTCGTCTGCAGTGGCCACGGTGAAAGAATAAGTTAGGTGCTGACACCCGCCGCCCCGCGTAGGGAGAGGTCGCGGACAGGTTGTGTCCGCGGATGACCTTGAACAATCGACAGTTTATGCCACTAGAATACAGATGGCGCTATTGTGTGGGGTCCCAGCAATGTCTTGGGGGCCCGCACTGGGGTGTGTGGCATGCATTCAGAACTTCGGAAGCTTTGCTCGCGGCAAGTGGAGTTTGCGTGCTGAAGTATTGCTCATACTTGTGTGCATCTGGAGGCTCAGTCTGTGATCTAAAAAAGCGTGTTGGTTTGCCCGTGAGCGTTTGAGTCTTTCTTCCGCTGATTTACTTGCATTGTCGCGGCATCTGATGTTCAGTGCCAGTCAGCTGCGCCTACGCTGCAGGGTGCACCTCAATATGGACAAAAAGTGCTTTGTCCCTACCTGCAATTCGGGGCACCGGATCTGTGCGGAGCGTGTGTGGCTTTTCAAGGCTCCGCATAAGCTGGGTGCTTAGAAAAATGGCGGCGGGCGATTCCGAGACCCGACTGGGTTTTGCAGCCTAGCGACCACGTGTGTGCGAAGAATTTCCCGGATGAAGTAATATCTACAGCATACCACACAGAGTACAAGGGAAACGTCCTTCTCTATGCTCCGAAGAAACTTGTGCTCTCACCCGATGCTATTCCTAGCATATTTCCGAACTGCCCGAAGTACCTGACCGTGCCGCAAAAATCACGAAAACCATCGCGAAAACGGCAGGCTCTGGTGCCTACGTCGTGGCATCAAGGACAGGCAATTGTGCCAAGTACTTCTGAAGAACGTCTGAATGGCGAGAATGCGCCAGGATTGTAGAGCGCAGAGACAAGTTCAGAGGATGCAGACGCCGAATCAACAGGCGCGCTGTGGAAAAAAGGGGAGGTCGTTGTGCGAATTCTACACTACTACTACACTATGAGAATGAGGCAGCATTGTAAGGCCGTGAGGGTGAAATTAAAGAAGGAAGCCCAAGAGAAAAAGAAATTAGCAAATCTTTGCTCATCCTGAATTTTAACGCCAAGTGTACAGAACATATTATTTTTTGTTACATTTCTCGCGATTGTGTGGTGGTAGGTTTTGTAACAGAATAAAATATATGTTTGACCCTTGCTTCAACATAATATTCTTAACATTTCATTCGGCAAGTATAGAAGCACACTAAAATCGCTAGATCTGCATATTGTTAAGCATCTCTTTGTAATGTCTATAGTAATCCCTGTTTCTCTATATGTATGACGCAGTAGGTTAGAAGGCGGGCGAATATTCATGGGAAAGCACAAAATATACTGCTTTAGGAGCTGAGCTGCATTTAAATGTGTGACACGGCAAGTTATATTGCATACGGCTTGCTGTACTGGCGCAAAGTACAGCCTCCATCGTCTCAAGCCGAAACAGAGCAAGTCCCGAAATAGTTAGCTGAAGGCTTGCAGGAGTCGTGTGCCGAACTAAGCTTCTAGATGGAATTTTTGAAGGTGCTTTAAGGAAGTTTAGTTTTCTTTCGCTTCTGGTAACTGAGACCTTGACGAGAACAACCAGAAAATGCACTCGATATAAGGACTTCACCGTATGCTGTAGTTGTCGAAGCTATTATAAAAACACTGGTTATAAGTGTTGTATCCTGTACATAGTTCCTGCAGTTTCAGTTTCAGTTTCAATGTTTAGGTTGGCAACACTGCGTTTTGTGCTTGTATATATTTGTGGACCGTCTATTAAAGAAGACAGTATGCAAACGCTACCTGTGAGTGCGGGTCACTTCACTCATTCACTACAATGGCGACGAGGGTTTTGAACCCCTTCTGATACAAACAATTCCCGGGGGACAACTAGCCACGCCTACCATGCCGATGGCTTTCGCTGGCATTGCCCTGCCGGATCCATTCCTTGCGACACCGGGTCGCCCCGCGCAGCCATGGTCCCGATGGCATGACATGTTCAAGGTTTACCTGCTGGCTTCCGGTGCTTCGGAGTTCTCCTCAGAGCGACGCAAGGCTCTTCTACTGCATTCTTTGGGACCCGAAGGTCAACGTATTTTTAATACCCTGACTGTTTCGCAGGGGGCCAAACAGACACAGGAAGGAAAAGGGACCGGAGCTACGCCCCACGTGCATGACTCCACGGTAGAGGCCCTGGCCAAGCACTTCGGTACCACGTGCAACCTGGTAGTCGAGCGTCGCCGGTTTCACCGTCGCGTTCAGTTGCCAGGCGAGTCTATTCAAGAATATGTGACCAAGCTTACAGTGCTCGCGGCGATGCGCGCATTTTCGTCGCAAGAAGAGTCACTACGTGACCAGTTTGTTGCCGGTGTGTCCTCTCCTCGTATTCGGGAACGCCTTCTGTTAGAAGGGTCTTCGCTTTCGTTCAACAAGGCAGTCGCTCTCGCGAGTCAAATCGAGCATGCAGCAGCCGAGATGAAGGAAGTTTCCATTTCTGTGCAACCAGTAGCTGCGCAGTCGTTCACAAAAGGCAGCTCATCGTTGCATTCACGGCCGCGTACTGGCACTCTAGGTCGATGCGATAAGGCACCTATGTAGGGGAACCGCCCCCCCCCCCCATCTTGATAGCGCTGTCCATCGAAATTGCAGCAACACGGAAATGCTTCGCATTGCTTTAGATGTGGTTCTAAGCAGTATCGCGCTTCCATGTAAACGCTGCCCAGATAAAGGGGAAAAAATGCTTTTTTTGCGGCCGTACACTGTAAAAAAATTTACTCCCAGGTGGGAGTAAATGGCGTGTCCTCTAGCGACCCCGCCCCCCTCCCCCCCATGCGAAATAATTACACTCCGTAGGGTCGGAGTAAACTGTTACTCCACATCGGTCGGAGTTCTTGCGTGGTGACTTGGGAGTATATATTTTTATTTTTTACTCCGTGCCTGACGGATTTTTTCGGCGGAACATTGGGAGTATGTTCTACATCGTAATACTCCCTTGTTGTCGGAGTTCGTGCGTGGTTCGACGGGAGTATATTTTTGTTTGCATACTCCGTGTATGGCCGAGTTTTCAAGAGTCACATTGGGAGTATGTATATCAATTTTGCTACTCCGTGCCGGAGAGATTTTTTTCTTGGTACGCCGGGACTATGTTTTGTATGTTTTCTCTGCTGTAGCGACTTTTTACTGCGTCCTGATCTTATATTGTGTTCGGTACATAATGGAATATTCATGACAGCACTTCCCTTCTGCGTTCTAGTGTTTTCTTGACAGAGCGCAGGAAGGTATTCTAAAGGGCAATTGAGTTGTTATTTGGTTTATTCACAGCAAAAGCCAGTCTGCGGTTCCAGATCAAGCAGGTGCTCAAAAATTACAGCCAGTAAACAAGGACACATACAGCGACCGATAAACAGAACACAAGAAGGCAGACCGCGGGACACGTGAAAACAAGAGCCATCAAGTTTTAGGTGCAGTGGGCAAAAGAAAGCAGAACACACGACAGAGATGAGCTGTAAGAGCCGCAGTAATAGTCAAACACGGGACAACGCAAACGCACGTTCTGCAAAATGCTGAATTCGAACAAAGGCTTCCAGAACAGCATCAATTCGTGTGAATAATTTCATTACTACTCCAACTTACAAGTAAACTCGAATGGGTGCTTCCTAACAAGAAATCCCAAATTTAACATATTGCAAAGCCAGGGCGCACAGTTGACTGAGCCAAAGTGATAGGAGAAGAAAATGCCGAAAATGTGTATTTTTCTATTACATATTAACGCCGTTGCAAACAACTACAGGAAAAAAAATTTAAAAGATTTAAGATTTCAAACACAGATTTGCACGCTCATCAGTGTAAAAAAATTGTACGAAATAAGCAGAGAAATGTACTTGTACATCAAAAATATTTGAATGTTTAAAATATTCTTGAATATCGCATATCTAGATAACACTGCATTTTATGCTGATAGCTTATTAATGCACTTACTCAAAGTAAAATTTTGTACAAGGTTAATATTACGGAAGAGGTATTTTTCTTTCGATATGCGATATTTATTCCATATATAAACTTTTATATTTTTACTCGATTCGAATTCAGAAAATTTGGTCTTCGCACACCCCTAATAAAAAATCTTTCAACATTTCACACATAATGCGGACGTTTCATGTCCGATCTGCAGAAAGCAAAGCAATAATTGGGAAAAATTATGGTCTAGGTATAGCTATGAAGGGTCTTTAAGAAAATGTGTCCAAAAAACGTTTTGAACACTGATAACCATCTGCAAAATCTTTGCCGCCTTCCTTCATGGCGGCACGCACCGTGTAAAGGGTGTTGAAAATGTGAACGGTAAATAAAAGTATTAGTATGATTAAAGCCGAGACAGTAACAGCCAGACACTCTTGAAAGCTAATGGAAAGATGCACGTTACTTATACGGGAATTCGATATCCGTTGTAGTATTTGTAAAAGGGCGCCTTTTTAGAATTGCAGCAGCGCGATGCAATCAGTCTTATTTCTCTCAGGAAACCGAACTTGAATGGCGAAAAAGCACTGTTGCCGGTACTGTACGTGGTCCTCTGTGCGGCAGAGTTGCTACCCTTACGTTGCCGCGCAACAGTGAACAAGTGCCGTTGTAAAGCGGCTATTCTGGCAAGCGTGATCAGGCGTAGCAAATAAACAATAAATATTGCCGCTTGATAACACTTGCCTATCCTCGCTCGCCGGAAATGGGAGGAAAACTGGTATACGGTCACACTGGGCACATCGAATTGTAGCTGCAACTGCGCTGTTACACCATTCAGTTTGTTTCCTGAGTGAAATTAGTCAGATTTTTATCGATATGTACAAATTAGCAGCATCACTCTAGCAATTATGCTGGGCGCGAACTCCCCGTATAAGTAAACTCCATTTTCAATTAGGCTTGAACGCGTGGCTTTTCAGGTTATAAAATTAGTCAGTCCTGTTATACTATTCGATTTCACTCCACAATTCCGCAAGAACTACGTAAATATCCGGTGTTATGCGCATATAGATCTTCGCACATATTTTCTCAAGATGTCTTATATAAACAGAGATACGATGAATACAGGGCAAAGGTAACTCGTCCTGCAGCTGATAGCACAATGTAAGTTGCCGTTGCGTTGTATGACTACTTATTCGTATTTACAGAAATCACAATATAAAATTATGCATATAAAATTATATGTTTACTGGCAAATTCTCTTGCATTCGTGTGTAAGTGCATTTGCACAAAACGACCTTTTTGTTGACTCTCTAATCGTCTTTGTATATGTCGATTGGGTAGTAAATTTTCTGCGCACACAGTAGAAATAGTTCCAGGGCACAGTCATTAAGACTGGGTTAGATAACTTTGTCAAAAAAGAAAAAAAACTAACGTAGATATGGTAAAAAACAAGCAATCACATACGGACTCTCTAAATCATACAGCAGTTTGACAAGCACATGCAAGTAGGAACATCAGCACCAGGGGTGCCTCTAAACTCTTGGCGATAGCGAGCCGAAGAAAATGATTCTCAGAAAAATAGCCTCGCTGATGGCATTAATCGCCCCACAAGTACAATGTAAGGATAGACAGGGTCTTTCAATGAAAACTTGCAAAATTTCTTAAAAATAGGCTGTTCGATAAAAAAAGGAAAACCGCCTCATAAACTGTTCGCTGAGGTAAACGTCATGAAGTCTCAAAAAAGGACTCTTTAACTGGGTAACACATTAATATTTACTAATTACAACATCAATTAAACTTTTTTGATTAATCCAAAGGTCGAGTTTTAGCCACGATGATGACGACGCCATATGAGCAAAGAAAAACGAATTGTAGAAAGCTCTGCAGCGCTACAAAGCCTGGGCTTTTTGCGGTACGAAAGCGCGCTCGAAGAACGCCAGAAGTCACGTGCGAATTCAACCACTGCTGCTGGCGTGTAGCAAAGATTGCGCCGGCCAGTTCGAAATGTGCGATGTCCTCGATGCTCTGCATATGCAGACGCCTCCGTTATCTTTTGCTTGTTCGCTCACTGCAAGACGCTATCATAACAGACTACGTAGCCATGACTTTGGAAAGCCCATGCATATCGAATTGACTGGCGCATGCTTTGGAAGACGTCACCAGCGGATGCTGTGTTCATACGCGGCTCCTGGAGCTCCTTTTGCAGCGAGTTCCATGAGGCAAAAAACGCTAGGTCGCTGGGTCTCGGCGAATGATTTCCTTGTCGATAAGCATCGTCGTCTTGCGGCTGCAAATTCCTCAATGGCAGGAACCTGAAAAGGCTGCTGATTAGAAATGGATTGTACGATCTCAGATATTTACCGCGCAAACTGCAAGTTTCTTACGACCGCTCACGTCCGCCCAACCTTAGAGGCCGTTTCGTAAGAAAATAAGCTTTTTTTTTCCTCAGAAAGCCGATCTTTCGAATCTTGAAATCCTTCTCTGAAACACCCGGTACATAGAGCACCAACACTTCATATCGTGCGTTACTGCATGCGTGGAAAATTCTTTACCTTGTCACACAACGATAAGGTTTCGCTGGGAGAAACAATACTGACTGAATAATCTGCTCCCTCTCAATCATAACGCGAGGTCACTTCACGTTTGTTTTTTTAGAGATAACTGCTTTATCGAATACATTCATGTCTGCAATCTTGGCTATGTGTCGCGAGAAAGCCATCTTATGGCATTTTAACAGACATGTTGCAACGCTCTCGAATAGCCGCTCATTTGTGCACCGTCCTGTTTTCCCGATGTAACGTGCGCAGGAAAACGGGATCCGAGCTATGACACCGGAATTGCACTCAGATTTTTTCCCTTGTGCTTCTTTTGACAACTACGCTTTGCCTTCTTTGGGGGATCAGTGGTTCTTTTTTTTCAGATCCCCCTTTTCCTATAGTGTTGCTTATATCTGCACCTGTTCTCAAGCGCCTAATCTCCTCGCATTAAGGGATTATGGTAGTTGTAGAGAATAACACCACAGCAATACGTTTCTTAGAAGTATACATAAGATTAGCGTTAGAGTTGGATACACCATACACCGACTTTTAGAAACCATGAAGCTTGCTCACTGAAACAAGCTTGCAATAAGTGTGACCGGACTGCGCTCTATTAATAAACACCTATCTTAGCAAGGTCTCGTTTTACCAGTTTGGAAGGGCTGAAACGAAAGGCGATAATAAGCGATAACAACACCAACACGTGAGATGATCAGTCATTGCACATTGAATGTTCAGGTGCTTAATAGTTTCATATGGAGATATTTCGACAATTAGAACGAAAGGGGAGGTTCGCCTATGATCAGTGCGAATTCATCACACACATATGGAAACACTGGCTACTACAATTGTTCCTGGCGCATCCAAAGCTACTCTTCTACTTCAGCCTGTGAGATGCTAATAAAAATGAAGCTGTCATTCTATACATTCACTAGGTTTCACATGATCTAAATAAAGCATCCGCTTGAGACAACGTACTATTTCTATCAGCCCAGTCTTCGTAATAATAATAATAATAATAATAATAATAATAATAATAATAATAATAATAATAATAAGTGACCCCATGAAAGCAGCGCAAGAAAAATTGTTATTAGGGCAATTATGTGGTCTGTCAAGTCCCGTTCTCCCTGCGACATGTGTTACATCAGGCAAGCAGGTCAGTGCATAAACGAATTGGTGCGGGAGTATTGCAACCAGGCTAGTAAAATGCGAGTAGATGTTTTCCTGTGCTACGTTGCCCTGGTGGTGGATATGAACCCCTTCCCCCGTTATGGCAGGAAGAAAAAAAATGCGAAGTCACTAGCCTTGCAAAATTTCGTTAAAACTCGGTCGTAATCCACACCTGATGCTAGGCAGGTTGGTATTCTCCGACATTGGGGCCGGAGAGTACGCGCTGTCCGACTTGGAGTTGGTACCGCTAAACGTGCCGACGCCGCTACCAACTGAGGCGGGCAGCGAGTGCCACAAGTACGAGTCCCTGGACGACGAGATAGCTTCTCTGTGCAGTCTCAACGGATCGACCGAGTCATTGACCATCGTGTTTACGCAGGGCGAGCCGAACGGCAGGTCGGTGAGTATGGACTCCACGGCAGGAAGGGGAGTCGAAACGTCACTCGTGTTAACTGTCAACATGGGCAAACTAGACTATCATTATGTCAGAAACACCCGCCCCTATCCACTGCAGAAAGGCCCCGACCTGTCCAAGGTGAACGAAAACGACATAACGCTGAAACTGGATAACATGCAGTATCTGTTGGACGTGTTTACCGCGCAGGAAGTGTTTGATTTCTTGTGGTCGTTGTTTCGCCACACCAACTACCTACTCTTGGTCATATCGGACGCAAGCGAGCACTCATCACGTTCCTGCATCTGGTGATGGAAAGCATGATTGATGCAAAGCGACGAGGAGGCGCTGAAGAAGGTGCGAAGGGACAGGAGGGCATCGCTGCACTCTCTCAATAGAACTGTTGTTGGCACCCCGACGGCGGTGCGCGTGCAGACGATGCTTAAACCACATATAACGTGCTTGAGGGAACTGAAGATGGTGAGCATTGACTGCACGGGAGACGGCTGCGAATACATCAAGAAGCAACCGCTGCTATTGGCCGACACGATCGAAGAGAATTATTGAAAGCACGGCGTGTTGGTACACACTACCGATATACATCCTCTGGTAATCGACACTATGTCATTCGTCACGTGCACCACGGGATTCACAGCAGTGGAGCGGCCGGCCGAGACGTTTCTAGCTCTATCGACCTTTCGAGACGAACGATGGTTTGAGGGGTTAACCAAGATGTGCCTCGACGCGATGAGTATATCCTTTTGGGTCAGACACGTCATGACATGCTGCTCACTGTATTACCTGTATCGCACTGACGTTGCTACCACCGTAATGTGCGAGGAGTCTGAAAGAGACATTCCATCCGTATGCTCTCTAGACGTTGTGCGCCTACATAATTTGTTTCCAGAAAGTCAAACACGTTTGCGAGACGGCCGATCGGCAAGATAATTTGTACAAACACTTTAATCATTTGAGATCGTCTGAATTGTGCAAGGTGACGACGGACCCCGCCGCGGATGTAGTCGCCGCAGCCGTCAGTGCGGCAATAACAGTGACCGCCGAAGAAGAGTCCTCCTGAGGAAGAGCCGCTGCAGCAGTGGTGCGTCGACCACCACCGTTTTTCCGAGACGGTAGCGAGGGATTACAAACTGTCACTCTGCTTGCAAAAACAGCACGGGAAGATGCGTAACGAAAATCACCTGTACTATCCGGTGCCGAACGTGTGGGGAAATTCATTGACAGGCCGATCCGGGGACGCATTCACAGAATAGTGGAATCTGCCGTAACCAGTAAAATGAACAGTGCCGTCTATTTCGCTACATAAGAGTGAGTGGGGGCACCACCGTTTAGTGTATGTAAATAAAGAGGTGTTACCGATATGTGTTGTCGTGCTGTCTCTCCATCATTCCGTCTATCATTATGCACCACTGGAGGTTGTGTGTGAAGAGAGAAGAAAGGAGTGGAATTTGTTTTGTGTTACGAGCCATTAAATTTACTGTTATATATTGCAGTATTTTAAAGGCTCGTAATTCGAAACATGTTCTGTGAAACGGCGCAACAACGACGGATGAAGGGAAAGGAACGTTAACGATGCTCACCTTCGAATGCACCGTTACGTACGCTGACGGTGCGTTAAAGGTGTGTGTCGTTAGTGTTACACACACTTATTCAAAAAAGGTGAGGTGGATAAAAACGCCACGTATTGTTACAACAGCAGCACAAAGAACAGCAGAAATTGTTTTGTGTTACGAGCCATTAAATTTACTGTGTTATATATTGCAGTCTTTTTAAAGGCTCGTAACACGAAACATTCTGTGAAACGGCGCGCGTACGCTGCTGTGCTTCAAAGGTGTGTGTCGTTGATGTTACACAAACGCTTCAGAAAGGTGAGGTGGATAACCTCAATTAAATTTTTAGTGTTATATATTTGATGTTCTGCGAAACGTCTGCGAAACGGCATGAGAAGACAGGCAAGAGAAGGCTGAAGGAACCGCCGTTATGTACGCTATATGACTGTGCTTCTTCAAATCTGGATGTCGTTCACATGACATTTTTTTTAAATTATGCTTTTTGAAAATGAAGAAATTGTCAAAATATAAAACTGTACGTATATATTTATTCTTGCGTTGGTGTTGTTGCTTTTGTGCACAACGCATCACCAAGAGTACCAAGTATCCACAATATTACATTATTAGTTATTCGTTTTAATAATTCGTTGAGTTTGTCTATGATGACGATTTGTCTTGACTACTCTCGATTACGCCATTAGATCACGTACGCGAAAGCCACCTTCCGCCGTGCATCCCTGGAGCGTTGAAAATTGGAGACAGCGCTGCCGAAGCTGGTGGACATGGAGGCGCCAGGACCTGGAGATCGGAACAGTGCAGAAACGATCTCGACACAAAAGCGCTTGCTGCCTCACTTGTGGAATGTCCCTCTTTCTTCGCAGAAACCGTCCGGTCCTGTCTTGCTTGCTCGTCATGCAGAAGCTTAGAAAATAAAAGAAAAAAATAAGAAAAAAGACCACCGTTTCGTGAATAAAAAGAAAGCGGGAAAGACAGAAATTCTTTCATAAAATTTCTAAGTCGATATCTCTAGAGATATCGACTTAGAAATTTTATGAAAGAATCAGGTCTGATTTTGTGATATTATTAAAGCATTTCTTTTTTCACCAAGATGAGCGCATTTATGTGCTCTTAAAGTCGATACCAAAAAGGAATCCTTAGCGCAATTGGCTAATTTATAAAAAGGTATATTGCTGATATCAGTTTTTTTTATTTGGTCAGTTTAAAAGATAGCCGAAAATAATCTGCTCCTGGTGACAGATATTTACCAGGCGCTTGTTAGCGCACGAAAATTTAACTTACGTCTATAGTAAATACAACAAAATAGCATCTTAACATTAAACTCGTTATCACTCTTTATGTGATATATATACAATTGTTTTTCACTGACGGTATAGATATTTAGGCAGTCGGTAAGTATGCAAATTAGTGGAAGTTTATCTCTAAAATTGCGGATGTTCATTGCATTTATTTCGCTCTCCGAACATGTGCTCGAAACAATGGATTTTGCGGAATTCGGCAGACCTTTTCAGCTATATATTCTGTACTATAACTACTCCTTTCGAGACTCCGGAATCAAGAATAGTTACCTATAGAATGGTACCGAACTTAACCCTTTTATATCAAAAGGAGACAAATAGTTGAAATAGCATATAGAGCTGACTCGCCAACGCGGCCGCTGCGCCCGCTAACCGTGGTTGCATTCGGTCACTTCACAACACCGGCATACAATTTGAGTTCCCTCGACGCTTGACACTGTATATCATAACCTTCGTTGACGCTCGTCAGTGCTTGTAATATTCACAGGATAGACGAAACGATTTCCCTTTTCGTAACGTGTCAAAAGCCTTTGCCAGCGTCGCAAATGTCTCGCGTTCGTTCGACGTGCTGGTTTGTCCCGTCGGTCGGGCTGCGACGTTACTCCTCCGGCATCCAAAACACGTTCCGCGATGGAGGGGAGGTATTGCGGCATGAGATGGGGGTTTTTCGTCAACATCCATGGGGGTACCGTCAGGGAACGTGCCCGTTATAGTCCCTAGGGATTTTGATGACGGCATGTGCGTGCCTAATATACCCTCACCTACAGCGATGGATGAGGGTAAATGTTGTGGCCATGTGAGTTTGTGGGGAGCATATACTTGCAGGACCTGCCAGCAGGGTATGTTTTCATTTAGAGTGTATCGGACATTTTGAAAAATGCTTGTAACCAGAAGCGGTCGCAAGCAGCTGTCCTCGAAGTTACAGGAGGTAGCCCGTCGCAGGGTGAAACAGTTGAGGTTCTGGTGGTTCAACAGCCCCTTGCAGGAGGAAATCAAATTAACGTTCAAATCGGGCAGGTCGTTTACGGACTGTTATAGTCGATTCTGGCTCCTCAGTTCCCATTCTGTCAGGAAAGGTGTTTGACCAACATTTCCCTGATGTGCCGCTTCTTCCTGTTCCTCGTGTAACTCGTCTGGGTTATTCCAAAAGACCAATTTTGGTTCGAGGCTGCTTCTTTTCTGAGGTCTCTCTCGAGAATGGCAACGCACCGCTTTTGTTTTATGTCGTCAAACAGGGCACTTCTTTCATTGGCCTGGATGGTGTTAAGGCTTTGAAGCTGCGCATTGAAAAATCTGAACTGCAGTGTTTTCAAACCAGCACGGGTACCGAATGCTGGGGTAGCTCGGACATATCCACTAAAACCATCCATGCAGCTGCCATCAGCACTTCAGCAAATATTTTGCTCGCTCTTCATAAATGAGTTGGGTCTTGCAAAAGGTTTTGTTTATAAGATTAAGTCACGTGCCGGTGTTCAGCCGGTAGCATTAAAACTTCGCCGGCTTCCTTTCATGTTACGACCACGCGTGTCTTTCGAACTGCAGCGCTTGGAAAGCTTGGACATCGTTGAACGCACCGATGCGTCAGAGTGGGTGTATCCTATGGTAGTCATTGAGAAGATGGAAGTATTATACCCCAGTCACACGGCCATACCAAAGCTCCTTTCAGGTGAAGGAGCATAGCGACTTCGAAGGAACATTAGCTCAAGAGAGCTGAGTCGGTGCTACACGGTTTCCGTTGAAAGCCACAACGTACGCTTGGTGCTCCTATCGCTCCGAAATGAGAAAAATAATACGGCGCCGATCCCCCATAAATTAGTTGTGCGTGCTTTTTTCTCTTTTTCTTATCTTTCTTTTTTGTTTTGGACACCGATAAAACAAAGTGAACACCTAAAAGTAATAGAAATAATTCGCCAAACACGGATGTAGTAGTAGCAGTGCGCCGCTGTTTACACCGTATTTTGCCGGCTATGTGTGTTTCGATCCCGTTTTTGTTGCTGTTCTTGATTGTTTTTCAATCGCAACGTCTCCAAACATGTGCGACGAGGCACTCAGCATGTGAGGATCAAATATTCATTGCAGCGCCCAGCTTGCCGAATCTTCTGAAGGAAAAAATGCTCTCTGGTATCACCTTACGCCGATAACAACATTCAAATACTTAGCTGACGTTTGCCCAACAGATAGAAAAGCACCGACATATGACGCATGTTCTGAATGTGCAGTTGAAAAATGTGTCGCCGGCGGTTGGTGCGAAAAAGATATGCCAAAGACAGCTCGCCCTTCAGCAGACAAAAGCTTGACACCCAGGCCAAGCTAGCCACACCACCCCAGCAGCTGACCACAACGTCACCGCTACAGTGCACCTGGCCTCAAGCTGTGCAATTTTCGGGCGACATATGACAAACTTTGTCTATCAGCAGAGCTTTTAGGGTTTAAATCTCCTAAGATTCCGCGAAACGTGCTTTTTGTTAAATAAAAGCGTGTTGGATTGGCTCCAAGGTGAAACATGTTTTTCTGCCGTCTGCCACCTGTGAACGAGGGTAGTCCTTTAGAGCCTCAAGGGACAAACGCCGACTCCCTCAGCTCGAAGCTCCTTTCAACTAATGCTCCCTCCGCGCGCCCGTGTGACAGTGCACCCGCTCCTTTCAAGTAAAGAAGCTTTAGTTCAAAGAACCTTGAAAGTGCCCGTGTGAGAGGGGTATTAGGCTATCTGTAGATCTACGCTAACCTAATAAGGCCATCGCTCCGGACAGCTTTCCGCTGCCTTACATGGATGAGTTGCTTCTTGCTTTGGTCCGCTCTTTACAAGAAACCCCTCTATTCGTCTTTCACAAACTACGAAAACGCTTTTGACTCTGATATAGCATCATTTCTGGAGATATTACGCCTTCAGTGAATATGTCATAGCTAAGTAAATATAATCTCCAATATCTATAGGGATCCTACAGCTACCCTACTCCTTCGAAGGAAAAGTAAGAAAATCCCCATACAGAAAGGTGTCACAGATGGAGATGCTATTTCTCCAATGCTATTTACTGCTTGTTTGGATGAAATCTTGAAAAGACTGGACTGGGACGAAACAGGATTAAGGATTAACGGCTAATATTTCCCGCACAAAGCTTTCTTGTGCGGGAAAGAACATAGTGCATGTAGTAAAATAAAGGTAAGGCAACACCATTACTAATTTCAATGAAATAGCCAAGGTGGCCGAGGAATTCTATTCGGAACTCTACAGCTTACGAGAGACACCACCCTGAGTGTAAGAAGCGCCGATCAGGACACTGAAGTTCCATGCGCCACTGCCACGGTGTAAGAATAGTTTAGGTGATGACACAGCGCCCGCCACAGTGTTCAGATTGTGTTCGCCGCCTGCGCTGCTTCCGTTTCGCGGCGACAGGTGGCGCTAACAACCGGGGGCTCACTATTATTAGACATGAAGCGAGATCTATTATTAAATATTAGATCATATTTTGATTGAATGTGCAGATGTCCACCCAGCTGTAGCTGTGGACTCTACCCTACTGGAGGCCATGGGTTTCAGGGGTAGCACGGGGAAGCTCAACATGTCGGCGATAGAGATAAGTAAAAGGCGCTCAGAGTATTGGAGGCGCAAAGGTATCGAGCAAACAGAAGCGCAAGGTAGTTCGGGCAAAACTGTTACATCACAGCAGAACGGTAATAGATGAAATAGGTAGGCGAGGAGAAAAATTAGTTGTGAAAATATGTGTGATTCGGGAAAAGAAATGTTTGTAGAGGAAAGAGAAATAAAGATAGTGCTTGGTGGCCCGGATACCGCCCCGTTATTGGCCGCGAGGCCCACCACTGCTGCGGTCGGCGCTGCGATCGTTTTGACGTCATGGATAGGATGCCCCTTCCTACCTTGCTCATTGCGCTGCGTAGCTCATTTGTAAAACGTGAAGGTGAGGGTCAAATCGCGCATTCTAAGTCCTTTGTCGTCTTAATGCTCAGCATGGATCGTTCGCTTCTGGGAATGACAAGTCCATTATCGGTATGCGGAGCGATATTCGACCACCTTTCGCCATGTGTAGCATAAGAAAATTGTGTAAAGCCTAAAATTTCAGGACGTACGTGTTTTCATTCCTGATATTCTTATCCCTACGTCTGAAAAGATATGTGGCTATATGCGGAATGTAATCTTTTCATCTACATTTGCTTTCCAACAAATCAACGCCGTTCCCACTGTTTAATTCAGGCTCCGCCATTTTTTCTATCAAACTAAGTAATATTTTGCCTCTGCGATTCTGTTGTACCCTAACTTGCATGTACAGAAGAAGCGCGTGCAAATCCTTGCTGGTAATAGCTGAAGTTTTTAGAAGTGCTGCCAAACTAGCCTCTTCATGTTAATTGTCGCTTTATTTACACCAAACGAATTGATGTGCTTGGTCACTTAAACAAAACTTCCTTCGGAAAGCAGCCGCGAATTCTCGGACTGTTTGTCAGTAAAGTTCTTGATGCTGGAGAATGGCAGGCTAACTGTAAACGAACAAAAGAAGAAAATAATAGGCTAACTTTGCGCTGAGGCAGCTAGTCGATTTGAAGTTGGACATGGTTCTTTCATGGCCTTGCTAGGTCTCACTTCGCAAGCAATTTAGCCGCGGCGCAGTCGGGCTTGCCTCAGTCAGTCTTAAGTTAATTAATCTTGCATTAATATCATTGGCTTAATTAGGCTGCTCAACTTGATAATACGCAGCTTAATTAGTATTAGCCCCATACTTGGTCTAATTAGGCATGACTCAATCAGCCAGCCTAACTAGCTTCGGCTTAGTTTTATTTCAAATAGGCTTGGTTTAATTATTAATAAATTAATTAGGCTTTGTTTAATTAGTCTTGGCTTCGTCGGACTTGGTTTCATTGACCGTAATTGTATTAGGCATGGGTTAATTAGAATAACCCTAATTAGATATGACTTAATTGATGTTATGTTAATTACGATTGCCTTAGTATATTAGACCGCCATAATTAGCTTTAGCTGAATTGCACTCGTTTGAGTAGCATTAGCTTTAGTAGGCTTGGCTTCATTAGTATTACTTTAATGAGACTAGTCCTAATTAGTGTTAGCTTAATTAGCCACAAGTATGCTAGCTTATGCAACAAGTAAACCTATCTACCATGAACAAAACGGCGGTGATTGCTACGCCAGCACTCCTAAGCATGCTTGATAACGCGCCAGTCCGCCAATCATTCCCGAATGCTGTCGACAGTGCACGCGAGCCGCTCGGTGGTATTCTGCCATACCCTGATTCAGTGGCACATTTTATTTGCCGTTTCACGATCAGTTGCATTCGTTCAACACTGGACATGTGAAATGTGACGTCAAAAGTATTTCATGATGAATCATCAGCGTGTAAAGCAGTTGCATAGTCTCATATGGCGTTGGCTATGGCTCACGATAGTAGCAACTTCATACGCGGTGTTGTCACCAGGGGCACAGATTCGTCGTGTATGCCCCGATTATCGGTTATCGGTTCACTAAAGCGCTTTTTTGGAGGACGGTCATCAGATCAAGGAGGAAAGCGCTCGCGGTGCCCACAACAAAAAGACCCGCGTTGGCATAAACGCAGTAAATGTGGAGTTGCAGCAGACGACAAAACCCGGCATCCTATGAGTGACGTCAGAGCGTAGGTGGCGTGACAGTATGTCCTCGAGGCCATTAAAGGAGACGCTCCTAATATCCATCCATCCATCACTGATGTGCACAGCGAAGGTGATCGCTTCCGCGCCTTCCTTGTTGTCGCGCTTGTGTAGGGATGAAAGGAACGGCGTGTACCTCGATACTGTTGTATTAGTACGCCGGGCACCAGCAGTAATCGGACCGCTTTTCTGATTGTGTGTGGTGTTCACTTATAACCAGCGTTTTTCTAATAGCTCCGACAACTACAGCATACGGTGAAGTCCGCATATCGAGTGCATTTTCTGGTTGCTTTCGTCAAGGTCTCAGTTACCAGAAGCGCAAGAAAAATAAACATCCTTAAAGCACCTTCAACAATTTCATCTAGAAGCTTAGTTCGGCACACGACTCTGCACGCCTTTAGCTAACTATTTCGGGACTTGCTCTGTTTCGGCTTGAGACGATGGCGGCTGTACTTTGCGCCAGTATGGCAAGCCGTATGCAATATAACTTGGGTGATAGGCAGACGCTAGGTCAAGTTTCGAAAAGTGCGTGGCACCCACCAAAGCAAGAAGCAACTCATCCATGTAAGGCAGCGGAAAGCCGTCCGGAGCGATGACCTTATTAGGTTAGCGTAGATCTACAGGTAGCCTAATACTTCCATCTTTTGAACGACTACAATAGGATACACCCACTCTGACGCATCGGTGCGTTCAACGAAGTCCAAGCTTTCCAAGCGCTGCAGTTCGAAAGACACGCGTGGTCGTAACAGGGCAAACAGGGCACGACTTATAGCAGAAGCAGCGTACTTTCTTAGTAGAAGTTCACCAGCTTCAGACCGTAGTTTGACACCTCCGCCTGCCCGACTGCGCGGCTCACCTTCACCGCGACGGCGGCTGTCACCACCGCCATCGCCGGGAAACTAGCCGGTGCGACCGATGTAGGTGAGGTCGCAGAAAAGGATTTACCTTAGATGCCTCCGCCAGTTACGATGTTCCGCAACAAAATACGCGTAGTAATAGATGGATTATGTGCGACAGCTTTAGTGGACACTGGTGCAACCATTTCCGTTATGAGCAATTTTTTTTTCAAAGATCGCATTGGCCGCAAAGTTATGTCTCCGTGGCACGAGTCTACACGATTTCGGGGTGTCGGCGGCGAAATACTTCATCCTCTGAGAATTTGTACAGTGAACGTGTTGTTGGCTGAAAGGGTGTTCCCGACTGGGAGTTCCTTGTTCTGCAGAGATGTACACACGATGTTAACTTAGGGATTGACTTTCTCCAAGAGTGCGGTGCTTTTGTTGACTGTGGCACTGGTGAACTTTCAGTCAGTGGTGAAATTGTTCCTGCCCTCGCTGACGGGCCTCTGCCCGCCGAAAACACATTAGTTGTCTCCGCTGAACTTACAGTGCCACCATGGTCCATGAGCTCACTCGCCGTGTCTGCTTCCGTCTCTGCCGTTTCTCCCTTTGATGCCGTCGTTCTACCTCTCGCCCTTCCTTGTGCTAAGAAAGACATATTAGTGCCTCGCTGTGTTGTGTCGATTAACAACCAAGCCACGTCTCTGTGGGCGCTTAACTGTTCCCCAGTACCAGTTATACTACCTTGTGGAATGAAGCTCGCCGTGTTCGACGTCACCATGGGAAATTACGTCGCCGCCGTTGATGACGAAAAAGCCAGGCAACGTTCGGCCGTTTCAAAATGCAGTTGCTCCTACGAGTCGCAGATTCTGAATATGGTTAGCAAGAAGCTACGGTCCCATGAGCGACAAAGATTGGCTGAGCTATTGGAACGACATGCTTCTATATTCGACTTCTGCGAGCAGGAGAAACGCCGATCTCTACCCTGTTTTCGAGCTCATCACAGGATTGATACGTGCTCTGCGCACCCGGTCCGGCAAAAACCTTACCGAGTGTCATCGTCAGAGCGGAAAGTTATTGCCGAACAAGTGCAAGATACACTTCAGAAAGGCGTTATTGAAGAGTCGTGTAGTCCTTGGGCCGCACCCGTTATTTTAGTCAAGAAGGACAGACGGCTCTTGGAGGTTTTGTGTTGATTATCGACGATTAAACGCCCTGACCAAAAAGGATGTATATCCCCTGCCTCGGATAGACGATGTTATTGACTGCCTGCATTCAGCGTCCTACTTTTCGTCGCTCGACCTACGATCAGAGTATTGGGAGATCCCAATGGACCCTGCTGACAAGGAGAAAACAGCCTTCGTGACACCCGATGGGCTGTACCAATTTAATGTTATGCCGTTTGGCCTATGCAACGCTCCCGCAACTTTTGAAAGATTTATGGCTCTATTCTTCGCGGTCTTAAATGGGAGGTATGCCTATGCTATCTGGATGACGTCATCATATTTGGACGTACGTTCGAAGAACATAACGAACGTTTAAGTCGCGTTTTAGACTGCCTCGAAAAGGCCAGCTTGGTTTTAAACTCCAGGAAGTGCCGGTTTGGTGAACGACAGGCGTTAGTTTTGGGCCACCTTGTTGACGAAGAGGGTGTCAGGCCAGACCCCCGGAAAATAGAAGCAGTCAGTTCCTTTAAGCCACCGCAGACTGTGAAAGAACTTCGTAGCTTTGTGGGATTATGCTCGTACTTTCGACGGTTCGTGCCCCGATTTGCTGACGTGTATCCACTGACAAACCTATTGCCAAAAGACAACCCGTATGAGTGGACCCCGGAATGCGTCGCAGCCTTCTCTCAACTGAAGTTTTTGCTGACATCCGAACTTGTTCTTCGTCACTTCGATCCGTCTGCGCCCGCTGAAGTGCATAGTGATGCCAGCGGAATAGGTATTGGAGGAGTACTGGCCCAGCGCCATAATAAGCAGGAGCACGTGGTTGCATATGCGAGTCGGGTCCCTAAGCAAGGCTGAACGAAATTACACGGTTACGGAGCAAGAGTGCTTAGCAGCTGTATTTGCTGTTCAGAAGTTTCGGTGCTACCTATACGGACGCCCATTCACCATTGTAACTGACCACCATTCCTTATGTTGGCTTGTTAACCTTCGTGACCCCACCGGCCGCCTGGAACGCTGGGGGTTACGGCTCCAAGAATTTAACTTTACTGTCTCGTATAAAAGTGGACGACGTCATGCCGATGCTGACTGCCTTTCTCGCCTTCCCCTGCCCACGACTGAGGATAGCGCAGACAATCTTGACACCTGCTTTGCTGCTGTCTCGGACAAGTTTCCTGACGCCACCGTCTTCCAGAGGGAACAGCGCAGTGACATAAGTTTGGATCCCCTGTTTGCCGATGCCTCCGGTCCAAAGGCTAGTGGTCGCTTTGCTCTTCGCGACGGACTTTTATACAAGACCAACCACTCGGCAAGTGGTGCACGGTATTTACTCGTTGTTCCAGAAAGCCTTCAAAGTGATGCTCTTCGTGTCATGCACGATGATCCGACGTCAGGACACCTTGGGGTCATTCGAACTTTGCATCGAACACAGGAGCGGTTTTTCTGGCCTAAAATGCGACATTCTGTTAAACAATATGTGTCCAGCTGCGCCAAATGTCAGCGTTACAAGCGGCCGACAAGCGCTCCTCATGGGCTCCTTCATGCCATAGCGCCGCCTACTACACCTTTCGAACAAGTTGGTATCGACTTGATCGGACCGCTTCCTCGGTCGGCGAACAACAACCGCTGGGTCATCGTGTGCCTCGCCCACCTTACTCGGTACGCGGAAACTGCTGCGCTACCCTCCTCCACAGCCGCTTGCGTCGCTACTTTCTTGCTACGCCACGTAATTCTTCGTCATGCTCCTCCCCTTGTCATTATCAGCGACCATGGTCGTCATTTCGTTGCCGACGCAGTGGAAGAGTTGCTTCGACTATGTACTTCGCAGTTCCGCCACTCAACTCCATATCATCCTCAGACGAATGGCCTTGTTGAACGCACCAACCCTGACCAACATGCTGGCTATATATGTCTCATCCAATCACAAGAACTGGGATGAGGTCCTACCGTTTATTACCTATGCCTACAATACAGCGAAGCACGAAACCACTGATTTCACACCTTTCTACCTGCTCTACGCTTGGGCACCTCGGAGCTCTGTCGATACTATTCTGCCCTTTATACTTCATACAGAAGACTCAATCGCCGAAACATTATGCCGTGCTGAAGAAGCCCGCCAAATCGCTCGCCTGCGTACGCTAGCGTCACAAGATCGTTCCAAGGAGCGGTATGACCGTCGCCATGAGAGTGTATCATTTGGCAAGGGTGATTTGGTGTGGCTGTGGACCCCTCAGCGCAGACGCGGGCTGTGCCATAAGTTCTTGGCCCAGTATACCGGTCCCTTCGCAGTCATCGACCGCATTAGTGATCTAACGTACGTGGTCGCACGCGTAACGCCACAGGGACGCCGATCTAGCACTAGCCAAGTTGTGCACGTTGCGCGCCTCAAGAGGTATCAACCCAGCGCTCAGCCCTGACCGCTCAAGGCGGGCTTCGTCTGCGAAACGGGGAGTGTAACGCGTCATGGCTGGGACAAGGAATGAAGAGGAGGACGGCGTGTCGCGCGTTCCGGGGCTCAGAACGAAGCCAGCGCTGACCTCTTTTCCTCGGCTCTCATGCGCCATCTGTAAATAAAGCCATCTCCTCGCAACTCTTCGTAACAATATGTTCTAGTCGCCCTCTGCATGCTTTTATTCAACTTCACTCCATTCTGTAGGAATACTTCAGCGAACGACGCTCATTATACGCACATCATCTCACGGTAGCCGCATTTCTCTTAAATGAAACAGATGTCTGTTCTGTGCGCCAATGATTGTGCCAGTCTTACGTCCTAAGATGAGCTGCCATTTAGTCGCCATGCTGCTGTCGAGTTTCCTGGATAGCCCCTGTTGAGCGCGCACCTACTCATGCACTTGGCACAGAGACGTTCACCCTATAACTCGTAACACTATTCTGTACGCGAGACGATTTGAACCAGGCACCGATTCCCGCAGCGCGTGGGATTCTGTTTGTAGGAGGCACTGACCAACCGCGGTAGAATTTCCTGTTCCCACTTCTACGCTTCCATGTCTACGCATTTAGCTGAACAACCCGTGAAGAAACGTTGCGCAGTATGGTCGTATGCCGTTTGGTCGCCGGCCCGTCTCGGTGGTTATGACGGCGAGTTCAGACACGATGGAACTTTCCTTGGGGTGTCGTCACACGGAACGACGTGTAAAGCCTCGGTTCGAAGGAGAAGCGCCCGCTCCAACTCTCACAAGTCGAAGCGGTCACAAAAATTTAGCAGTGGCTTAGCTCGGCTATGCCAGGATATAGGTAGCGTGAGCGAGCCTTGACATCATGGACGGCATCTTGTTGCTGCTGCTGAGATGGTCGGGCGCGTCGCTGAGCCTCCTGGCGAAACCGCTTTGCTAGACGTACCTCCCTTTGCTATGGTGTCTCCGCAGCTCGTTTAGCCTTCTTCTGTTCGTTCTTCCTATGCTCAACGGGTAATTGCCAGCCAACTACTTTGGGATCCGATGAGTTATCAAGAGGCTCATGCGCACCGCCAAACTTGGCTATTGCGCAACGGAGACACACAGCTGGGCACGCGCCGGAGACAGCGCGTCTGCCGCGGATTCGACGTCACTCCTCTGGAATACGCCGACCGGCGAGGCGCGACAGCTCTGCGAGGTGAGACATCACTTCTCTTCGCGCCTGCGCAGAACGGCTCTCCCACAGCCACGCGAAACTGTTCAACCTCGCTACAAAAACTGTTCAACCTGGCTCACGCTACAAAAGCTCAAAACTGACAGTGCGGCACGCTCCCGTTCGACGTTGTTTGTTGAGATGGCAACGGTGTCGTCACTAAACTGGAGCGAACAGGAAACCATGGTGTACAAGCTTCCCCGACGTTAGAGCTCCAAGCCATTTCCATTAGCTGCGCGCTATATCGCAACGTGGAGAGTGAAATGCGCTCACTTGACCCTGCGAAGCTGGAGTTGAAGGTCCGCATTGAGGATCCGAGTTGAGGGTCCGATTGCAATTAGAATTTTGTCTTCTTGATAACTACACACCAGCTGCTACTATTGCTTTCATTCTTATAACGTTTGTCTGTCCGCCTTCCAGTATACAAAGCACGCACATGAAAACGGGCGCGAAACAAGTGTTAAAGGGCCCCTAAACCACCAAGAGGTCGAAATTTAGTTGCGGCGTTGCTTTTGTGCCGGTGTCCGCAGCAAACACGTAGCCGCAAGAATTTTTCGAAACGGTGCCGAAATAGCCGAGTTACACCCGTTTGATTATTAAAACGCGGCGCTTGCTTGTTTCGCTCTCTCCTGCGCCCGCCGGCCGCTTGCCAGTGCCACCTCCTCGCCGAGTGCTCCTTCGAATGTCACGTGACATACATCGCCGATGACGCGCATTCGGTTGACGTGCCTCCGCCCGGCTCCCGCGTTCGCGCAAATGTTTCGTTGGTGCCGTGCCAACGCTTTCTATTAGTGCTATCCGTCGTGTTCTGACAGTTCGTGCAGTTTCTAGTCGGCTGTACCTCACTTGCACTTGTATTCACACGCGAACACCACACGAACCAACGTTACTAGAACAAACTCAGTTTCGCAGCTCCGTATCTCCGCCAGCGGAGGAGAGTGGTCCAAACGGCGGTCGCGTGAACTTGCGGCGCTGCAGTCGCGTCTTCCGCTACTCTCGGCGCGTCGTCTGCTACGACGGAGCCCAGCGGCGGTACACCGCGCATTTCGCACGGCGGCTTTCTAGTAGTGCTATTGCGAAAGTTAAACATTTATCGTCCGTCCAGTCGACGTTCCCACATCCCATTTGTGCACTACTTAAGTGGGTATGCATAAGGTCGTCTGTATGCATCGACCCGCATGCATTGCTCATTGGATTGCACGGGTGTTGAATTTTTATGCCTGGTCTCTGAAATGGCACCATTAACGCCAAACTGCTACCACCTGAACTTGTTATTCCCGGCACCGTCGCTTACCGCGGCAATAACGGCCGCACCGTACTCGTGCAGCTGCAAAACGGCTTCGAGCACAAGCTCACACGGCCAGGTGCGGCGACCTTTGTGACAAAACTTGCTATAGACTGTACTCATCCTTCAAACATGGCACGAATATAACCACCAACACATGGTCAGCTAGCTGGCAGCTGTGCCCTCCTTCGCGATCCCACCGTAATCAACAAAGCCGACTATTTTGTAGGTAGGCTTGTTGAGCTCGTAAGAATGCCTAAGCTTCATTTCATCGATAAGAAGCGTCCCCAAGCTGCTTGCTCATTTGACATTTTATGTATTCCAGACAGACGGATTCAAATCCATATTTATATTACATGGCCTCCAGTATTTGTGGCAGCCGGTTTGTGGTTGGCACTGGTAGCATATTCAGGTCTATCAGCAGCCTTAGGCCCGTGGGCTGGCGATTCGTACAAGCATGCAGTTAAGCAACCATTCTGCATTGTACGCATTCCACACGGTGCTTTTGCTTTGATTTTGCGAAATGCATTTACAACCGCCACCTTTTCGAGCGGTGGGAGGCAGTCCAGCTGCTTGTTCAGGCACACTCCTCCGAGGTCGTTTCTATCACTCCTTTCAGTTCCATGATTTGGTTCTCCTGCTTCTCGCGAGCTGCTGTGGCCCTAAGAAACGTTCTTCTGAGATTCTTCATCTTAAAATTCTTAACGGTTGCCTTCGCTGGTGTCTGCAGTAGCTCCTTTCTACGGTGTCTCAAACAATTCGGACAGATCTGGCTTAACGTGAAAAGCAAGCAGATTTTTGTGCGTACTCTGTGGCTATCCGTCAACTTCGCAGAGTAGATGTTGCATTCCCGTAGCACAGCCTAGACTGTACGAAAGCTGTTCGCTTTATGTAGCTGTTCGCTGTGCAGTTCAGCTGCTCATCAACTACAGCTGCTTTTTGCACAACCCGTTCACAAGCCGGCGAGTGTAAAATATTCCGCACCTATTGTTCGTTACCTCGTCGTAAAAACACTGAAAAAGCCATTGCTTTGAACGTAGCGCGACAGTTGACAAGTGATCGAATGTGAATGTGATGCGTGTGCAATTCAGTGCCCGAAGTGTTGGTAATCGCTTGTCGTTCGTCTTACTGTTCTACTTCTGACGGCTCCTCCGTCGACGAGCTGGGCACAGGGCTTTCGCGGGACGCCATGCGTTTTTTCTGGTATTTACGCCTTGACCCTGAACATTTTGGCTTATATATATATATATGGGGTGGAAGTGCTGCGAACAAGCGTACCAAGCGCTAGCTCCCATTTTCTCCGAGGGATAAAAACTTATTGCCCAGCAAAACCGTGAAAGTAGCGCTGTATAATATTGCCGTGCTCAAAAAGAAGGTCACAGAGTTTGCATTTCGGAGTGGGCTTTCAACTTTGCGATGTTAAGCTCTGCGTACAAATACATAGAACTTATTTTTTTAGCTGTTGTTTAAAAATGGTGAAGCGATCCATCTCGCAGTGAAACTTGAGACAAAACTTGCTAGTTAAAGAAAACCATTTCACATGAAAAATATAACATGCAAGCTATTGAATATTACACCTGTGCGGTGCCTAACCATATTTATTGCGCCTAATCGTGTCTTTTATTTAACCAGGATGTGTGAATATCGCGATCGCAGACAATCGCAGCTTTCTTTAATGTTGAATGGCCTGCCGACTGCATATATTGAGTACCTAAATGTTAACGAACATGTCAAGATTATATTTCCCTCCTGGTAACTAAATATTGACATGTGTTCGAGGCGCATCTACATACCTGCTACGTCTTCAGATATATCTACACCATAAAGCAACCGCGTTTTACAGCATTATTCTCTCACGGGCAAACACGGAAATCTTGTTCACTCCTTCCTCTTGTTGCCCCAGCTTAACAATCAAAGCCTTCCCAAATGGCGCAGAAATTTGGGGGTTCAGGTAACGCTCCAGGCGAAGAAAAATCGTCTTATTAAATATTAGTATTGCTATTACATATTCCGTATTAGCAATACTAATATTTTATCACTGCGTTTTGTGACGGTTGTTGAGGGAGCTTTTCAGGATAGCTTCAAAAGATTTAAAAAAGACTTCAAAAGGTTTAGGACATGGGACAGGAAGCCCGATTTCAAAATGGTTGTACTTTTTATTTACAGGTTAGGTATGATTGCAAATTCGTAGGAAGCGCGCAGCTTCGTTATTTAACCGGAAGTCGACGTTCTCCTTCGACCAATAAGCGGAGCTCGGACTCGCTTGACGTCACCAAAAACCACAATGGCGTCACGGCTAACTTTGGCATGCCGGAACTGGCCGGAGAGGCGCACGGGATTGTTTTTCGAGTTTGTGGCGCGGCCGCGGCGCGTAGCGCTGCCGCGTTTGACATCGTTCATCGTGACGGCATTTTCAACTTGATGCGCGTGCTAACTTGAAATGTTCAAAAAAATGTCGGGGGTGGTTTAGGGGCCCTTTAAGGGGCCCCTTTATTGCTCTCAAGGAGACCTCAACAATCATTAAGTGCGCAGCCCCTAGCGTTCAGTGCACTTTTGGTTGATTCAGGTGGACTTTTGGTTCACTTCGCAGACTTTAGGTTCACATTAGTCAGACTGTCTCATACTCACATATCCAACCCGCGTATGAGCCACATGTGATTTCTTTGTTTCTTTCGCGTAGCTCAATCCTGAATAACTCTGGCTTATACCCGCATATGCTATGCGTTACCCACGCAGCTCTATTTAAGTCATATTCATTAACTACCGCTATGGATAAAAAATTTTCTCCACTAAACTTATGCGCTGATATCGCATCTACATCATGTTACCGTCATCTTGATGTTTTTACATTATTCTTATTATTTCCAGATTAAACAAATAAGAGGTTAGGTGACAGCCGCCAATCGGAAGTGGATCGCAGGCGCTGAGCAAGAAATAAAGTGCCGCTAACTGCTAGCGCCAAAATAAGAGTGCGCCGCTTGTGGGCTTTTACCCGCAAGTCATCAAGGCACGAAAGCGCCCATCTCGCACGAACCACGTGATCAACGCGACAGTGCGCCATACTGTCTCCAACATGTATGGGTTGTGCGGGTACTCGAAACCTTCGAACATTGAATCGAAGCGAGGCCTATTCGATTTCGACTTCGAATCGAACAGCCGTTATTCGTAAACCCGAACACTGTTCGAATAGTTTACGAATATTTTTAAATGTTGACTGCATCATGATAAAAAGAACAGTGGTGGAAAAATACGACAAATTTCATCTCTGCTGGCACGGTGTAGGCAGCGCACATTCTAGTTTATGTAATAAATAGATACCGTATTTACACGATTGTAGGTCGAACCTCTTTCCTTTTTGATTGGAAGTCAATCCCACCGCTTTAGGTTTTTAAATTTCAACAAAATCGGTCGACTTACAGTCGCGTAAACACGGTGTATTTTGAAGTTCAAAATCCCTTTTGAGTGAATTGGGTGTACACTACACGGGTGCTGCTTAAGGTGACGAAGCGTGCACTCATTGACCTCAAACCACGCTGCAGTTTTGCTTAATGAACTTTCCCTGGACCATCAGAACGAACGTTGGTCGAACGGCGTTGTTGAGCAATTTTTCGAGGTTCCAGAAAGCACGCGTGCGCCTACAGATAACCGGAAAATTCAACGACACACAATGGTATGCTCGCGTTTTGGTGAAGGAATAAATGAGCGCTCCTGAACGCGTAAGTACATGGACGGTGACCGTGCAGCTAGCATTGCTTGAAACCATCGTTTGTTCTTGCCTCTGCAACCATCGTCACATTAAACATGCAGGTTCGTGCAGCAGTGCCGTAACGTCGCTAGGTACAGCTTATTACTGCCATTACTCCTTGCTGTACGGCTCACTAGTGTATCCGGACTAGTCCCGATACCACCCTCGACACGACAGCCTCGCCTCTTAGAAGTGTACTGCGTACAATATCGCGGAACCCAAAACTTCGAAGTCACATGTTAAAGGGCAACTCCGGCGACTTTTCAGTGTCCACTGCGCTCAATAAAATTTTCTATATATATTCTCCTCGGTACAGTGTAATAATATATGCCAAGTCAGGCGGATGTATGTCATTTACTTTTCCTGTAAATGAATTTTAAACATTTTTAGCGGATTCTCGAGCAGACCAACATGTGTTTTTGACGTCATCACCTCCGCGCAGCCTACCCGAACTAGCGGGCATTCAAAGGCAAAACGGCGATACTTCAGCGCTCATATCGTCGCTGTCAAGGTCAGAAAAGCTGGAATAACTCAATATATCGTCGGAAGACCTTGGCACTATCATTTCTCTGGCACCAGTTCTATATTTCTGGTAACGAGAAGGTTGTGACGCCAACGCACACGCTCCACAAAGCATCTACCTCTTTCGGTTTCGGTTTGAAGACGACTTTCAATTCCTTATTTAAAATTATTGGGGCATTTCTGAGCAAACTGAACCGCCCTGGCCTTTACAGGACTATCGGTAGCATTGGAAAACATTGACATCAGAACATGGCGAAAAAACCGCCGCAGTTGCTTTTTAAGAGCATGGGTTCCATGTCTCTCATCGTCGGCGCTGGCCACCTGGTAAGTGATGGCCAGCGTGTTCAGGTCGTCCCTGCAGGCCCACAAGTGACCAACGGTCACCTGCCTGTCTTCTGCGATCCTTTGTCTCTAAGCGAGGCCCTCGTACGGGAAAGTTTTCACACCGTGACCAGCGGTCTGATGGGCGCACGGCGAGTACTCAGAGGAGCGTGCTTAACTCATTCGCATGGAGGTGGACGGTGCCAATCCTAGTAAATATCCGGTCATATATATGTGGACGCATTCGACCATCGTGGCCTCCTGCTTGTATGCCGAAAACGCGGTTCAAGTAGCAACCTACGAGCCTATAGCGCACGGCACCTTTTCATTGTCGGTGCGTCGTATACATGGCCACGCAAGCAACGGATGCAGCCGCCCGTGCAGGCGCTGTGGAGATGGCCTCCCCACTGTTGTTTGCCCTTCCTGGACGTCGTGCTTACTCATACTACACCGTGGGTGCTTTCCCCCGTCTCCTGTAGGGTAACATATGCCGCTGCTCGTCTGCTTTGCTGAGCTGTTTTCTGCGTAAAAATGCCATTGACGCCGAGGCCCACCGATGTGAGCCCTAACAGCATTCTCAGAACCAATGCACTGAGCAGAGCGCCCGTTGACAGTGTATTAGTTTCAAGGGAGCCTTGTTGGCGGGATCTGAAGGGACGAAATGAATTTCGCGGCTGGCTGCGGTTCCGCCTGCGTTGCTGTGGACAGCCGGAAACTTTTCGTTCAGCCAGAGGGTGCGGCCACCGGCTAAAGAGAAGCTTCGCCTACACTGGCTAAAGAGAAGCTTCTCCCTCGTCGAAGCCTCGAAGAAGGGGAATAAAGCAATGGCGTTTTGCGTGCGGTTTTCTTATGAGTGAAGGAGACGGCTAACAGCGGGGACTGGAGGCTCGGCCTCGGCGGTTGCAGCTCGGCCGATTCGCCTTGCATGTGGAACGCTTGTGGAACGTCGTTCCCTCTGCCGCTACCTTTAAATGTAACGCGTTACCAGTTACAGTTCCACCAAGGTGGAAAGCAACGATGGCGTTCCTTCGTTCCTTCAAAAAGAAACTAGCTCTGTAAACGCCGTTCCTTGGAACGACGTTCCGTACAATACTGGTTCTGAGAATGCGGTTACTGCTCCCATGCGCGGGCCTCGGCGTCGCAGACTAGCAGCAGACGAACAGCGGCAGATGTTACACTGTTGTGAAGTGAAGGTAACGTGATGTGGCTAGCGTCCACGTAGCTGTGCGCCGGCTAGCGACACTAAGAAGCCGGAAGCGTTGTTGTTGTTATGTGGGGTTTAACGTCCCAAAACCAGCTATGATTATGAGAGACGCCGTAGTGGAGGGCTCCAGAAATTTCGACCACCTGGGGTTCTTTAAAGTGCATTGACACCGCACAGCACACGGGCCTCAACATTTCGCCTCCATCGAAATGCAGCCGCCGCAGCCGGGATTCGATCCCGCGACCCTCGGATCAGCAGCCGAGTACCATAGCCACTAGACCACCGTGGCGGGGCAAGAAGCCGGAAACGTAAACCACGAGCATTTGGACCAGGCAGCACGACCGAGTCGGCTAGGGCCTGTTAACAAAAGGGCGGCGCAGTCTTAAATAGCGTTTCGGTTTTTTGTGAAACATCCAATTGAAGATCGCTGAGAAGATATTGGCAGCTGCGTTCCCACGGAGGCCCCCGGCTTGCGGGTAAGGGGGTGGGGAGGGGATATTGCACGATTCTCCGAAAGTCGTGGAGCAAGCGACCGTTCCGACGCGGCGTATTTTGCTCGACACGCTGCCGGCCACGGCTGATGTGCCTGTAAGTTGCGCTGAAAACGGGAAAACTTGGCCCTCCCGCTATGACCAAAGGGGTCGAAATTCGCTGCGATACAGCTGCAGCGCTTGCATTTTTTATGTCAGCTACAAGAGTCTCCTTGAATTTTTTTGCATGGTCGAAATAAGCAGTAGACATAACGCTTAAAGGAGTGTAGGCGCCATGATCTTCGTTGATGATTCTGCCAGCTTTCATATACGGTCGTATACTGGAGCTCATGACCAACAACGGCATTACGTGATTATACTCTCACCTGTGTTAAAGTTAAGTAAACTAAGTTGCCCCGTTCACCACTTCAAAGCTCCCGCCTAGAGACCGGGAATCTTGGGAGTAGCAACGCAGAGGAACAACAACACGTGGACTATCGAAGCGGTGATGACACATGCCCAGTGTGTTCTCTGATCCCCGCTCAGTGCCAACAACTCGTGAATCAAGTCGCGCTTATTCGCGTAAACATTTCCAACGTTGCTATTCTTGGTGTATGAGGCGAGGTTTTCTTGTCGGCTATCGCAATAGGTCTGGAAAGGGGAACCACATTTCCTTTGTAGACTTCGAATAACCTAGAGCGTTTCTAGGAATCACGCAATGTTTGAGCTATAGTGAAATTATCGTCCCTTAGAAAGTTGCATCTGTATTGCGCAGTGACATGCAATGCTGTAAATTTACACAATCTGGAAAGTTTAAATACATCCGGAGTGTCACACATACGGGTTCGGTAGGCACCGGTTTACAGAGTTTCAATCTGATACGTGCAGGTGCATATCATGCCGCCCCCCCCCCCCCCTCCGGGGTGGGATGGGAGGCGAGGTCAAGGCATACTTACATCAATGTTTCTTTTTTTATGTTATGAAAGCCTTCGCATCCCTTCGTAGCAGTCAGAGAGAAGCCAAGGCCCCCTTGCAACGAAACCCCCCTTTTTCATGCGCTCGTCTTGTAATACACAACTTGTGTTTGGCTTTCCGAGGCCACTTTATTCTCGCCACAACGATGGGCCCAGTAGTCGTATTGTTGTTTCGATATACCATCGTTTTGAACAGTCCCAAGAGCTGTTCATGTTGATCGCCGTGGAGCAGTGCGAACAGGAAAGGGGTATGCGCTGTGGAAGGAATCTTGCAGTTTCAAGTCCACAAGGGGCTTCGAGAACCGAAAAACTGATTTTGAAACTATTCAGTAATTTTCTTGAAGTTACTTGGTTCCAATGATTCATTATATATGTTACCTGCCCACCAAATTGATTGGTTACATTACTCACTACAGTAAAAAGTAACCTAATCGCAGTAATTACATTACGGGCAAGCCAGGGTTTAGGAAAGGGAAGCACCGAAAATTACTACTGACTATATTACACACTGCGTAACATTATTTCATTTACATCTTAGCACACAAAAGATATTCTGCGGTGCATCCTCGTGAAAGTAAATTCGCGTACCCTACGATATATCCGCTGACGTCTTGTGTACACCAACGCAATGGATTATTGCATGACACGAAACGGTATATGGAAAATATGGTGGTTCACTGCCTTCCGCGAAAAATCTCTCAAAGTGATCTAGCACTAAGGATGTCGTATAAAGAGAAATACGCAGTGCCTGCTGAGGGATGACGAGAAACTTATATTTGTTGTGTTGCAACAAACGATGGCACTGCTAAAAATTGCGGTCACTATAGTATGGTCGGCTGGAGTTATTCGCGTTATTATTACGAGGAACTAACAATAAGCGAGCACTGTTTCCAATAAGAAGACAGATAGGACGCTTCACAAAGATTTTATTACATCTTATTATTTCTGTTTATAAAGAAGATTCACTAAACTATTAGCGATGTGTAAGCCATTATTGATACTAATAATGAACACAAATCTCCCTATACGTTAGCGGTATCGCAGCTGCAGGGATCACGCATCGTCCATCGGAGTCCCACCCCGCTTTGAACTTGACGGCACCGCGTAAAAATTCCATCAACGGAGGACATTGAGGCCTCGTTGTAGTCGCCACTGCTGCCAGCCGCCTCCAGAAGAAGAAACTCGAGAGGTTGCTTCAAGGAATTCCTGCATTGTGTATGAATTATTTCATCGTTGTGTATGAATTGACGTTGCTGTTCTTCTAAAATAACTCGAATACCGATAGTCACCTTCTCGGTAGCGAGGCCTCGACAGCGCCAACCACATAGTGCTGGCTCCTGAAGCAGCAGAAGCACCGGCGGGAACACGATGTTGACTGTGCACAGCTGCCCTTCTTGCAGTCCTTTGACGTTGCCGCTGCTTACGCCGGAGTGCCTCATATTGTCCTGGATGTCCAGAGGTGGGGTGGCGATATAATTAGTGGTACAGTGAACAAACTGTAAGCAAACTGTTAAGAAACTTGAGTGAAACAGTGAGCCATCTGCTGTTAAAATTAATAGGCGGCGCCCGGTTGCGTACACGTGAAATACAGCGTGTACTGCGGTGCCTTAATTTTTTGCACGGTCGTTGTAAAATATCATTCATAGGAATGTTGGCCTTATCGTGCTTGCCTCCTTGCAGGCGCTGTCGATGGGCTATCGACTCCTCGAGGAGCAGCAGCAACAGCGAAGTCAACAGAAGGATGTCGGTAGTGGACTCCCCGCATTCGATGCCCTTGTTGACATTGGTGGGGAATGCAGCGCAAGTCGAGGTTGTTGCCTGGGCGTTACAAAATACTTTTATGAAGTTGTGTTCTAGTTTCATTGACGCAAGGCCAACTCCGGTTCTCATGTTAACACCTGGGATGAGCTTGCTAACAAGTGCTCATATTATTCGAATAAATACAGCAGGACAGGGCAGCATTGACCTGTTATGCCGGTTCACCGGTTTAGTCACCCTAGTAGTTCGCAATGACGCTCTTAGCACGGTAACCTTTGGTTTATTCTATAGGTACACAAAAATGTGAAAATATGTTTCTTTATAAAGGTTAAAGTGCTTCAACCTTTAGTAAAGGACCATATTTTCATATTTTTGTGTACCTATAAAATGAATGAAAGGTTACCGTGCTAAGAGTGTATGGGGGACTAAGCTGCGGTTCACTTTTGCATTCAACACGGAGAGCTTTAGCGCTTTATTAAGGAACAGTGCGTAGCACGTCCCTTATGTAGTGGTAATCCGAATACTGTACAGCTAAATGAGAAACAAACACTTATGTTCACCAATGATTCAGCGTGTATTTTCGAGAACGGTATTTTTTTTACAACATTCATAGAAACGTTCACCTTGTCGTCCTTGCCTCCATGCGAGTGGCGTTGATGTAGCATTGGCTTTTCGAGAAGCAGCAGCAGCAGCAGCGACGACAGCAGAATGATGTCGGTAGTGCCCACCCGGAATTCGAGCCCCTTGTCGATCTTGTTGGACCATATGCCGAAAATCGTGGTTTTCACCTGGGCGTTACAAAAGTATTTTTAACTCGCCTCTAGTTACACTGACAGAGGGCCAACGCAGGTTCTCTTGCTAGCAGATACGCCAAGATTGCTAACTAGTGGTGATATCATACGAGCAAATACGGCACGACAGGGCACCATTGACCGTTCTTCGCCGGCTTATTCACCGCGCTCTTTCGCAAATAGCGGGCACCGAAGTTGCGCTTCGCTTTCACATTTAACACACGCAGCATGGTCGCACAATTCAGGAACAGTTTGAAGCACACCGTTAATGCATCGATAATCCGAATACTATGCAACTAAACAAAAAAATTCTATTCTATACAACTAGCCAACTTTCACCCCGTATTATCTTGGAATGTTCCAATGTCGCAGCTATTATTGAAGAATTTTGCGGAACCCTTCACTGGTTTAGTGGCTATTTGTTATTTGTGAGAGACGCTCGCAGAGAACAGACTTTTCGAAGAGTTTTAATAGCCGCGTATAGATGATGTCAGTTGTGGACATCTCCCATTAGTGCTCCATATACACATTGGCGTGCCAGCTGTCGCGAACCTCGATCTTGCCTTGAAGGCTTGAATACATGGAATCCAGCTTGCATTAAAGAAAATACGAAAAGAAACGGTAGTTGCACTCATGGCGCATGTTTGAATCAATGTGTCCCCCACCATTTACGGATCGGTTCGATTGCTTTTCTACAGCTAAATACAAAACTTAGCGTTTAGGGAATTTTTTACGCATATGTCAATTCTCACGAGATACTTTTAATCCACTACACCATAGAAAACGATGTGATGTATTTAACTTCGCTATTACTGAGCGTGGCACATTGTATTTAGCCTGCGAGAAGCAGGATATATGACTATAGTTGACGCCGTAGATGGAACTGCGGGTGAGTTTGATCATCATGTAGTATTCTTTAACTTAACCTCAACTCGAAGTACGCTTCAGCGCTTTAATTTCCCCCTAATGAGAATACGACCGCCACTACCTGGAACCCATCCTGCGTCTTTGAACTCAGCAGAACAATCTCTCACCTGCTAGGCTACCGATTCGGGTGAGCAGCAAGTTAGGTATCGAAAATTTCGCCACAGAGATGACCCATTGAAAAAGCAGGATGTATTGCTCCAGTCCCGAGGAAAATAGTGAAAGGTACTTAGGGAGAAATTACAGATCACTTCATATACTCGATGCAGTATGTCACTGTGGCACATGCCGCAAGAGAGGAGAAGTGGTGTAGCTCTACGAAGGGAACGTAATAAAATTGATGGTCCCTTCAAATACCAAGCGTTCCCGTGCATTAAGAAATGCGAGTTAGCTGCACACTTGAGTAGAAATAGGACGTAGATGTTTTATCCAGTCGTCTGGGTTTTAAACAGCAACAAAAAGAGGAGAGCGGCGGGCACCGGAACTATACTGTTGTGGTCAATAGTTAGCGCTGTAAAAGTTTTGTTCGAATGGAAACGTTATTTAGTATGCTAAAGAAAGCACCATTTCAATATCACGTCATTGTGACGTCTCTGGCTCACCTGTGCGAACCGATGTTGGCGTTTCGATGAGCCGCCGCGCTTTAGTGCTTCTACCCTCGCCATGCCATGTTCCTCGTTTTCGCGAAGCCTCCCTGCGGTGAAGCGCCTCTTCAAAGCTTGTTTTGGAGACTGCGATGTTCGGCCGCATCTCGTTTTCACCTTGGGTACGATGGCTGCGATGCGGAGAAACATATGAGAAGGCCACGTCGTAGAACGTTCTGCCAGCAATGCCGAAGTGCTCGTGCTTAGACAGCACGTGATCTTCATCGTCTTCGTTTGGCAGGGAGCCGCTACTGACTTCGACAGAAGAGAAAAGCTTCTGAGGAGCTTCATCAGGGGTCAAGAGTCTCGATGCTTGTTTCGTTGCGTCAGTATGGCTAACTGACGTCATTATGCGTTATAACATGCTTTTTTTAGGAGGAGCTTCCGCTGCTTCATAATCCCAGCGTCATTGGCGATCTTCTCAATGTGTGGCCATACTCGAACGCAATCATCATCGTGAAAGCCGCGTCCCGCGCAGTTCCTCCTTCTTTTCCACTTCGAGTTGTCAATCGCAAGGCGCGCTCCTTTTGCACGTGCTTTCAAGGCAAATCAAAATGATAACATATCTCTGCTTTATGAACCCCTTGGATTTTCTGCGAAAGAAATAAGAAAGGAAAAAAATCTGGATAGTGAAAGACCCTGAAGAAAGAGGAGCAAAGAAAGAAAGAAAATAATAAGCATTATGGAGAGAAATAACCGTGAGAAAGAAGACGGTAAGAAAGAAGAGAAATAAAAGAAACAACACAGACAGACGGAGGCGCAGACGGAAAGAAAGAAGGAAAGAAAAAAGAAGGAAAGAAAGGAAGGAAGGAAGGAACAAGGAAAGGAAGGAAAGAAAGATCGCTCGCATACGTAATGCTTCATCATCATCATTATTATCAGCCTATTTATTCCCACTGCACGGCGAAGGTGTATCTCAATTATTTGCAATACGCGGCTTTTTCGCGTCTTCGTAATAACTCTGTCGTTTCACTGGACATCCGTAGTTTGCTCTACGCGTTACACAATCCTGCCTAGGTTCAGTGCTTTCTCTTGAATAACGAATATCAGCTACCCTTCTTTCTCTCCTGATCATTTGGGCTGGTTTTCTGCCTCTTAACGTTACACCTATAATTCTTCTCCAGTGCGTTTTGTGTGATTCTTAATTTCATCCCAGTTTTTTTCTTTATTCTACAGGTTTCTTAAATGTATTTTAGTACCGAATGAAGGGCGTTGTAAACTTCCCTTGCTCCCATTTTCCTGGTAGAAGATGGTATCGTAATATTCAATGAATGGAATAAACTTCAATGGCCTTGCGTCAACTGGTTGGGATATAGGCGCCCCCTCAAAAAAAAGCTAATAAATTATCATAAGACGTGTACTTTGGGCGCGTCTCTATATCATGTGCTTTGGCTCTCACTTCAGCGAGAAGTCGCGTCATTTAACAGCACCTCTACTACGACAGACGCTGTCTCGAGTCCGTTATACGTATGTGATGCTGTTAGCCATCAACGGTTCGCTCGTGTCACTGTGGCGCAACGTAATGGGAAAGCACGCCTTTCGCGTTTCCTACTTTGACGGCATCGCTACTGTAAGATTCAGGGTCCACAGTAGTGTGCACATAACTGCTAATAAAGAAAAAAATAAGAGCAAGGCATTTAGCAAAAGGGTAATTGAACTTGCAACCCCTGGTCATACACGCAACACTTTTGCGCTAGAACGCGGTTCTCCCGAGGTTACGCTTTTTTTGCCTTCCAATGTCGTTACAGTGTTGTGTGTTTAAGTCAGGAGCCCGCTTGCCATAGTCACTTGCGAAGTGCGATTTGTCGTTTTCGGAACTCAGTGGCCAACAGCGTGTTCAAGTTTGAATATCAAAACGATAAGCGGAACGTAGCAAATAATTATTATAAAAACCTTGGATACTTCGAGCGATGCTTCTTGGTCTTTATCATCAAGATTTCCTTTTTTTTTCTTTGGCAATGGTACATAATCTAAAAATGCGTGTTTGTACAATTGCTTGCAAGATTAATATCTCATTTACTCATGGACATGTCGTTTTTGTCGTGCCATATTCTTCATTCAATCATTAGTTATTCACCGCCGCTTTTGCATCGCCATGGGTGCGATTCGCTTCATCGATCCCCAAAAGCTTATATTAAGCGAGAAGTTTTATTGAAGTAGAGGGCACCATCTCAATCTGGGTTGTAGAACTACAATCTAAGCAAGAACGACAT